>CABFVZ010003263.1:10159-81099 GCA_902151445.1 Timema monikensis | reverse complement strand
CCTTTCTTCTGTCTTCTATAGTAGAAGTAGTCACACACACATTTTAAACACAAATATAATAATATTTCAGTATTGTTGCCTTTATCAATCTCAAAGAAAAAAGAGAGAGTACACTAGACACAAACACTAGATTACTCAATTTTAATTAATTTTTTTTAACTGTTGTGTTTGATAAAGGCAACAATGCCGAAATATTCTATTTGTGTTAAAATGTGTGTGTGACTATTTCTACTATAGAAAATGAGGAAAGGAAGAAGATGTCACCTTTGTGCATTGGATTCTTCCTACACTTTCTTCATCAAATTTACTCTTTTTAGTTTATTTTCCCTTTTTTTCAGTTTTATCAACCTCCATTATTACAAAATTATTTAGCCATTGAGTCACCTAATTTTTAAACAACTTATCTATTAACAAATTAATTTGTTTGTCACAGTGAAGTAGGAGGCAGGACACTGTACCGGCTGCTAGTGAGAGATGCTGGTGGTGAGACCGAGGGGGTCCTCCTCAATGAAACAGTTCCACCTTGGGTTGTAGACATCGTGGTTGAGAAGAACCTCCCCAAGTTTATCAAGATACCCTTCTACCTACAGCCCCATGCCTCCTCTGGGGTCAAGAGTCTAAAGAAGTATGAATATCACGCAATCTTTACAATACAATCCTCCTGTGACCTGCTTCAGTGGCCGAATGGTCTAAGATGTCACTCTTGTGTTAGACTGGCCTCCTGATGACGTGCGGGGAGATCTGGGTTTGAATCCCAGTTGGGTCTACTGAGGGTGGTTTTTCCTAAATAGTTTTCAACCCTGAGCTGAGTTGGCCTAGATAATCCTTAACCTGTGACATTGTAGGAATGGCATTCCTTTGAAATAGCAATGCGCTCTTTTTTAAATGTACCTAGATGGAAAACCCCATTTCATGTTTTGCAACAAAGTTTTCCATTTTTACAATCTATCCATGTAAAAATGTTTCTTTTACAATTCCACATCCCACAGTCCACACAGAGGCCTTTGTGGTAGCAAATTTTTTTTTCTTTGCTGCACGAACTCAGTAAACTCTGAAAACTGTCATTGAAAACTCCTGCACAAGTTTATTTCAAATCTTTATTGACTCTTAAAACTGATAATGTACAGTTTTCTGTAGCCTTACATTTGCTTAAGTCAAACATAAAGTATTGTGATTCTCATGTCTTTTGAAGATGGGAGGTTGCATGGAAAAAGGACGTAAAGAATGTTTATTTCTGTTTATTGGCTTCCATGAGTTTGTGTAGACACTGCACTTATATTTCCAAACGACATTTAATTCACAATCACTGACAATGGTTGGCCTACTATGAATAACATATGATACAAATATAAGAATCACATTACACATTACACAATACACACACTAAAAGCAAAAGTAATAAGCAATAAAACGCTCTGCACATCCCGCCTGCTCTAGAGCAACTGTTTGTGTCTTTCTCTTTGTCAACAAAGGTAGCTTGGCCTGGTAGACAGATGTGGGATGAGAAGGGAACGGTTGTTGTTGCCAACAGTATTGAACAAAATAATGAAATGGGAAAGTTCAAGTTCACTAACATAGCAATAATTATTTATTGTAAATACATGAAGCTAAGGCAACATCACAAAATATACCCCACACAAAGCAGTGCTGAAACAATATTCCAGCGTGCTCTGACTCACTACACCCCTTGTCTGCACGAGGTGTTCAGATTCTGGAGTTTTCATGGGATGTGCTTTCATTATGAAGTGATACAATTTTGAATTTGCTTGCCTAGTGAATTCAGTGTTTTTGCGGTGGAGCTCTACGCTATTTTTGAATCGTTGTGTGCCTTGGTTTTGTCACAGTTCCGTTCTCATCTTCACGGGTTCCATGAGTGCTTTGTTGGCTTTGTCCACACTGTACTCCTCGAATCCCCTCGTCCAGATGATAAACGAGCAAAAAATTTTAATTGGTTTACTAAACATCTCACTTGCTTTCTGCTGGATTCCTGGTTACGTTGATTTCTCAGGAAATTAACTGGCGGACCAGGCAGCCAAGGAGGCATTTTATCTTCCTCCTGAGGTGAGTGCATGTCATGTTTTAAGACCTGAAGGGTTTGGGTTTGGTGAGGGGTCTTAGACACCTGGCACAAGCAATAGGTTTCAGCCTCTGCTCAAAGCGTGCTTCGTTCATTTGGGAGCAGTGTTTGGGGGTGGCGCTTTTCTGTACTCAATTCTGGTGGACGAGGGGTTGTCATGATGGGACTCCATATCGGGTGTGCTTCACTGAGCTTTGTAATGTACACTGTGGGGTGTGCTGCATTTTGGTGACGTGTCAGGCTGTGCCCCTGTTCGTCTGGCTTTTTTTCTTCTTAGAATGTCTTACTACCCATTTGGGTTATATGCCTATCTACTAATTACACTAATGGTTTAAGGATTAGGAAGGTTTAATTGGGAGGGAAGTGTACACGCATTTGCCAGGAAAACAACCTTCAGTGCACCCTACCGGGATTACACCCCGATCTCCGCATCTTTGGCAGCCTAGTCCAACATGAAAGTAGCTCGTTAGACGACATGACGATTGAAGCGGGTTGTCTGACTCTTGATTTTGATGGTGACCTCTGCTTCTTTTGTTGCATGACAGCGTAGATGGAGTTATTTACTTGCTCCGTATTATACGCCAGGTGAATCCTTTGAATTTCATTTGAGTCTCACTCTTAAAGTCGTTATTGCCTCAAATTGATGTTAGTTTTAACAATTTTGGTATATTTTATCTTGTTTGTTTTGTCTTTTAAATGTAATTAATATATCTGTGGTTTTTTTTAGCAGGTGCGCCATCAAAACCATTCTATTAATCCATTTGAGTGCCACACTTATAGTGTGTCTCAAATGGACTTTGTCTCATATTATTATACTTTAGTGTTCCCAAGAAGTGAATTATTGATTATGACTTTCTCTTATGGGGATTTTATTATGTTATAAGGTCATTTAAGACCCTAATCACCTCACTTTGTTGACAGGCCTATAAGTAATAATAATAACAATAATAATGACAACAATGCAGTAATTATATTTGCTTTGTTCTCTACCCCTCTTATTTCAACTAGACGCTGGCCTTGAGACATTCCTATAACCATCCTCTCAATCAATATTAACATCCAATATCCATTTCCTGTGTTTATCCTTTATGTTATTCCTTTTACATCTTCCTATCTAAGTGTTCTATCATCCTTTACAAATTTCCCTTTTCTCCCTTCTTTGTCTTTTGGTTTCCTCTTTTAAGGAAGGTGTGTAGTGCATTTCACACTCCGCACAGATGAGTTGGATAGAATGAAACCTAGGTCTGGGCATTGGGGGGGTGACGATCAATTTTCTTCTAGAGGTAACCATTACTTCTTTGTCCATTGGCACCAGTGTAAATTGTGATCTGTGTTCTTTTCATTGTAAAGGCCATATTGTGTTCGTCCCTTTCATATGTTTCTATCCAATTTTCCTCTACCTTCTTCCAAATATAATACAATATCCTCTCGCTCAGCAATTTACCCTACCTCCTTCGTTAATAACGTTAGTGTGAACACACCTTTTAGCTCTCTGACCATTCTGTCTTTCTAACGATTAACAATAAAACTGGAATCGTCAGTTTCTTTTCATCAGGCATGCAATAAAATAAGTCTTGAGTGCTACAATTCATTGTCCATTTAAAGACAAGATAAAGCAGTGCTCAAATTATCTCTTCCCCCTTACCCTCTCCTATCATAATTTGAACTAGATAGAGTTGCAAAAATTGCCCATTCCATTTTCTGCACTACTCATATAGCTATATATTTTTACCAATCAAGTGGTGGGAAGGAAATAATTCAAGAAAAAAATGTTGGTCGATATTTTTCCAGGTAGCAGTGAAAGATCAACTCTTTCAGACTAATAATTTATGTTGGACTGATTGTACTTAAGAAAATGTTCAATATTTTTCAAGAATATACTAGCTTATCATGCTACATAGCTTTTATGCATCTAAATTGTTATACTATAAAACATGCAAATTAAATGTAGGCTTGAACAACTGTATTGAGACCTGTTTCAGTGTTTGCATGGTCTAAGGTGTCACTCTCTTGAGACACGACTACTAATGAGAGATATCAAGGTTCAAATCCCAGACAGATGTACTAAGGTGTTTTTTTTTTAAGATGACTCTCCTCATCTGTAACTCATTACTATAATTAATTGTATGCATATAACCTGAATAAAAAAGTTATATGACTTAATGAACATTATTATGTTGTGTTTGCAGGGACCGTCTCATAGCCAATGACTTCATCCAAGTGCGCAAGGTGGCAGAGCATGTGTATGAAAAAGTGCTTGGAGCAGGGTCGGAGTGTGGCTCTGTGGCTGGCCCTAGCTCCCCTGGAACTGACAGAACTGACCCGGAAAGACAGGAAGTAGGCTCTATCGCAGAGGACAAGGTCGAGCTACTCTGTAACGATCAGGTACGTTTGGTTTGGGGTCTTATTTGCAGTGTTGAGAATTTTTATTAGAAATGACCGGATATAGGTCTATTTAGATCACCATCGTCATGAACTGTTTCCAGCCTGTGGCCAGGTCTGTTTAGTAAAATGTCTTCATCTCCCTCTGTCCTTCCACCATTATTCCTCCTCTCACTCATACATTTGCTGCTATATCTTCCTGGGTCTTCCTTGCAGTCTCTTCCATACATAATTACTTAATATCTATTAATTTTCTTGAAATGCTCTTCCCTTCCATCTTCATTACATGTCCATAACATCTCATCCTAGCTTCCTCTACTGTCTCATGTACCCCAACTCTAGACCTTACATCTTCATTCCTAATCCTATCTCTTCTGGTAACAGCTAGCATGCTCCTCAGAAACTTCATACCCATGACCTCCACCTTCCTTGTATATCCAAAGTTCAAGTTTCCGCTGCCTACATAACTATGGGTATGAAGTATGCTCTGTACAACACTTCCTTACACTTCAGGGACACCTCTCTCGTCCATAGTAGGTCTCTTACACACCTTTAGAAAACATCTCTCTGCTGCCTCCTTTTCCCTCAATCACACTACCCACTACACTACCTTTCTTGGCCTTGTTCTCTGCCTTGCCATCACCATCACTTCACTTTTCACCATACTAAATTTCATTCCACACCTTTTCACCACCTCATTCCATTCCTGCAGCTGTTTTATACTTGCACTTCCTTTTACCGCCATAACATCAAGTCATCTGCAAACATCATTGCATTAATTTTCTCCTCACCCAGTCTCCCTGCCACTCTATTCATTATCATTTCCGTCACCAATACAAATAGCAATGGTGAGATGACACTTCCCTGCTTGACTACATTTTTTAATTGGAACCATTCTGTCCACCCTCTTTGCGTCTTTACACAATTCACATTATTATCATCATACATATTCCTTACCCTCCTAGCCACGCTACTTTCTACTCCAGCCTCCTCCATTGCTTTCCATACTTTATTTCTAGCCACACTATCATAAGCTTTTTCTACATCCATAAATGCCATTACCAGATTCTTTCCAAACTCATATCTCTTTTCCCTCAACTATCTAGTTCCAAATATTAAATCTATTGTCGACCTCTCTAAGCCCATGTTGCTCCTCTCTCCATCTTCCCCTCACGCTTTTCCTCATTCTCCTTTCCGTAATCTTTTTGTACTTTTTTGTGCATTGACACATCAATTTTCACACCTAAAGCTTTATACCACCGAATCATTTCTCCTACTGCTGTTATCATTTTCACCAAGAGTTTGTCCACTCTTGGTGCCTTTCCTTTCCTCATCCTTTTCAAGGCCTCTTCTCCCTCTTTCCAGGTTAGGTCCGCTACTTCCTCATCCCTCTCCACTAGCCTTCCTTTTTCATCCTTTGTTCGGACCTCTTTCCTATTTTCCCTTTTCCTTTGGCTCACTTGACTAGACAATATTTTCTTGCTCCCTTCGACATCAGTCTGTAACACTTTTGTCCAGTCTTCCATCCATGTTTTTCTGCCTTCTCTTACTATTTTCTTTGCATGTCTCTCTTTCTCTCTATACCTATCCTCAGTTTCTCTTGTTCTTATTGTGAACCATTCTTTAAGTACTTTGTTCTTAGTATTCACTACTTCCTTTACCTTTTCGTTCCACCATGCACTTTTTGAACCTTTGCTATTCTTGTTTTCCTTTTATATCATCCTTTCATAGTGCTCCTCTTACTCTTGCTTGAAAGCTCATTCTCTCCTCCACTTGGTTGAGCTCCTATATCCTTATCCTCTTTTCCTTCTTCACTATCTGTCACCCCATCCTCCAGCTTATAATGCCGGCGACTAATAGTATACGGTCCCTGCTCAAAGACATGCTTGGCAGGACCTTAATATGTTCATTGTGCATGCCTTTGCTTTTATAATAGAAAATAGTAAATTATGGATTTTTGCTCTCCATTCCAGTTATAGCGCTTTGTCTTATCCTTGCTCTTCTTAAATCATCTCTTTCTGACCTTCAGTCCATTTCTTGGGCACAATCTCAGGTGTCATTCTGGTTCTTTTTCAAATTTTTCTTTCTCCTCCAAATTGCATCCAGCTTGAGGGGCACATATATATATATGCCCCTCAAACACATATATATATATACACACACACACACCTGTAGTACTTTTAACGGCTTTCCTTTCTCTCTAATAACCATTTTCATTATTCTTTCACTTATTCTCTCCATCTCTGCTTCCCAGCCTATCCTCACTACAAACCCATCCCCATTTCGCCTTCCTCCATGATTTCCCATTCAATGTAACGTATATCCTTTTCTTAATTCAATGTAATATAGATCACAAATAAAATACTTAAATGTGTGGTAGCCTAAACCCTTAATACAAATCCAAACTCACGATTGTGTGCAGTGATTATTATTATTATTTTTATTTTTTTTATTTTCATTCATTTCCAACTTACCCTTAGGCACGCTGATTCCAATACTTTGTCTTTCTGAAACAGTGAATTGTGTAATAACTACATATACCATCTCCCTCTTAAGGTGGGGTTGTAGGAACACGAGAAGAGGTCAGTGTGGTTGCAGTTTTTATAGCCGAACCTTTTTTGGTTAAAATAAATCAAATATTACTTCTATACAAACATAAAGTTTAAATCCTTTATATGGTGATATTGACAGTTGTTGCTTCAAGAGTACAGCACCATTGGATGATAACTTTTTCTCGACACTTAAAAAGTTATCATTAAGTTCTAGGACTTACTTGACGGATATTCAAACTTTGTTGAGGTCACCATGTGAAGAAAATTAAACTCTGTTTGTATAAAAGAAATATTTGATTTATTTTGACCAAAAAAGATATGCTATAAAAACTGCAAAAACACTTGTTTTTTTATTGAGTTCCCTGCATTCCCCCTTCCTTCTCCCTTTCCCGCCTTAAACCCAGATCATTTTGCTCTAAACATATGTTAAATGAATTCACACTCTTCAATTATATTGAGAATTGAACTTTGTTTCTCCATGTTTCAATCTAAGTTGTCTGGAAAAATGGGAATATTTTCTCCAAAAACCTGGAACACACATTGGAATTTTATAGTAAGAATATAGTGACAACTCTGTAAAGCACAATTCCTTGATAGCCCTAGCCGCTCAGCAACGCAATGATTAGTACACCGCAAAATAGCGCAGCATGTTTTTATGAACTTTAGCTAAGCTTATTAAAATTAATATGAAAATATTTTTAAATTTCATTGTAGCATTTTTATACTTATTATACATAAGGGGGGGAAAATTGAATATAATATTTTCTTTCTGGCCCTTTAAGTGTAAATAATGGTTATTTATTTTAATTATAATTGACGTCATACAAACCATACACATTTCGGCTTAGCAGCAGACAACATTGTTTTTCACCTAAAATGGCCAGATAAAACCAACCGTTCCTACAGCACTTTTAAAGTTTTCTTCTTAATAATCTTATAACAAATCAAACTTTACAGTCCAGAAAAAAATATTTCCCTCCACTAAGGACTATAGAAGAAGTAAAATATGTGTTTTGTCTAACTATTTTAACAGTCAAATTGTGACCAAAGGCAAAATAATATTTATACTAGGACTCTGCGGGATCCCAAACTTCAGGAAAATGGTTGTTCCCAAAATTCGGGAGGGGAAAAAACTTTTCCTGGGATTTTTCGAGAAAAAATTTAAATAATTACAACTAAGGAGCGACCATATAAGTGATGTTTGTATTTAATTTTAATTAGAAATATTATTAATCTATAAATTGTAATCAACCTTCTCTTCCATTAAGCAGCTGGACACTGGAAACTTCAGTCACTTATTTAGTAACTCCTACAAAATAACTGAGCATGAGAGTTTTAGTAACTAAAATGTAAGAGGTAACCAGGCCCACTGGCTCGGTCGAGAAATGTTTTTGTTATTCTTATGGATAAGAATGTGGTTTCACTTGTATTTATTCAGGTTAGTTTGACTATTCTGATGTTTTACTGTGAAAGTATTTATTAAAACTCAAGCCATGAGTTTTTTATTTAAAGACTATTTTAGTCAATTTTAAATTTATTATTAGAATTTACCTATTTATATTTAAACAAAATATTTAATTAGAAAAACACTATTATTATAGTTGTATTAGACCTAGTAATTTAATTTATATCAATTTTAAGTGTAGGTACTTCCTTTCCTCCCCTCCCCCATCAAGATTATAGAAGGTAAGTGTAATAGCCATACCAATAACTACAATCAAATCGGAGTTTTTGTCATTTTCCCTGACTATTCAAAATATTTCTGACATCTACAATTACATTTAACTCAATTTAAACTATTACATTTGAAATTAATGGGTAAGCTAAGTTTAGACTAAAATTATAAATCTGAATAATCGATATAATCCTAAAGGAGAAAATTATTTTTAATTCTCTTTCCCGTTCCCACAGGAAGTCGTTATTTCCCGGTCAAAAATTTCCCACAGTAAAAATGTCATTCCTGCACAACACTAATTTATACCACTAGATTTTTTTACCATTTTTAGTCGAAAATGTTTTTAATTTACCACAAATTAGGCAGGCTACTGATGATCATATCAGACCAGCCTTACTTAAAATAACTTTTTACACTTTATTTACCCCTTTACATTCTAATTTTGTAAACAAAGATAAATCTATTAATTATATTTGTTGGCAGTTTGGCCAATACTCTCATCATGATTTTTACAATAGTCAGACTGTGCTGTGATTTTAATAATACTTTTATTGTACTTGTTTGAATTTGTAATATTAACAAATTAATATATTTGTATTTCAGCTAAATAAGTTTTAAAATTTCGGAAAGCTTTAAAGTAGTTCCAAAAGTGCAAGCTAACAAAGCCAAACCTTGTATTAGTAAATTTGAAAAATGACACCTGGACACAGGTATCAAACCCGGCACCCTCGGCTTAGTGCGTCAATGCCCTACCACCGACGATTTTCACACATCCATCACAGACTCTGCCTTAAAACTATGAGCGAAGAATGACCCTGAGCCTGGGACAATCCCTGGATAGCTCAGTGGTAGGACATTTGTCAGTGGTCCTGGACTCTATTCCCATGTCTAGGTGTAATTTTTCAGATTTACGAATATGATACTTGAGCATTTTATTACCTCTACACCTTGCAGCTAAACAGTTTGGGGAAAGAGGGAAATAAATATGTGGCACCTTGTTAGAAAGGAGGAGGGAGTTGAAACATTCATAAAGGTGTTGTTTGTAATTGTCACTTTGTCACATTGTGTGTCTGTTAGTGCAGTATATAAATATGTTTTTGCAGGTCCTGGACTCCAACATGGACCTACGCACAGTGAGGTATTTCATCTGGAAATCAACCGCGGACCTGACCCTATACTACCGGCCTCTGAAATAGGGTCGGAGTTGCCCGGGAGTGTCCTGGCTTATGACCCGCAAGAGGAACAGTAGTTGAGGAAAAACTCGTTCCAAGAACCCGGGAACTGGTTGGAACCCACTTGACTTATATCTGGTGACATGGCGCTGAAAGTATTAGAACTTCAGAAGTTTCTCATCCAACATGTCAAATAAATATACAGTACCTTTTTATAGACTTTATTGTGTTGTAATTAGGAATGTGATAATATTTATGTTTGTATCCTTTATTAATTTTATCAAAAATTAAACAATACAATCGAATATTGCCACTTTGTCTAGTGGTAGCAAACCTTCAATCAACCTCAGCTTAGTTTCAGTTATTTATGTAATTTTTGTGTATATTGTTCATATGTACCTAAAGACTCAGATAAAATGTAATGTTATTACTTTTATTGTAAAAGTCATATCAGAAAAAGTATACTACTTCTTGCGAATAACGTGTTCTTTGCTTTGCTCTGAAAATATTAAACTCTTTCTACATAAATGTTTGCTCAAGAAGGGGCTACTCTTTATTTATTTATCTTTTGTGTTTTTGTATATTTATATGTTTATTCCTAGTGTAATACTACTTAAATATTTTCAAACAAATTTTCTTATTGTTAACTTTGGTGTCAGCAAAACTTTTTGTATTTTATGATTTTCAAGCCAAGAGAGAAAATCAAAGATAGTATTAAGTATGTTGAATAAGGAGCATATAATATTTAAAAATGAAGAGATTTAGAAAATAACTTGTTTGTTGAATTACAATGTTATGATCTTAAGTCAAATATTATGATAAATTAATAAGAATAGAATCTATACATAGGTTAGGTTTGTATAACCAGTCAAATTTGAAGTGAAAGCATATAAAAAATTGATCAAAATCATGCAAGATAAGTAGGGATCTGCGAGCTTGGGTTTTTTCTAGGGCTCTGCGAATACTCATATTCCGAGCTTCAAGCCGAGTTCGTCACTTAAGATCGAAATCAAGATCGAAAGTTTTGTAAGCTCGTCATTTTCGATCTTCCAATTGATGTACATCATAGTCAATTTTTAAAATGCAATAGTAAGCATAGTCTATTTAATATTTAATTGAGATAATATCAGCATTTCCAATTATAAATTATTCAGTTACTTAAATTATTAAAAATTAATTTCAATGTTCACATTAACAACGTAATAGAGCTCTAAAACCACTTTCGACCGGTAAATGTGTTCAATATTGTCGTAAATTTGGAATTATACTTGATTGAAGGTGTTTATTTGTATTGCGATGACAAAGCAATGAAAATAAAAATAGATAAGATTACTAAATAATTGAATGATTTTTTTTAATATTTCTACTTGGTCCCTTTCTAAAATAATAATTGATGTTAAATTTAAAATGTAATATCAATAATATACTATTGTATTAAATGTATCAAACTTATCACATTTATATTAAAAGTATTTACTATTTCATATTGTTTGCTAAAAATATTATTTTAGTCACATTATTTTTAATTTTAAAGGATGAGTATCAAGCATTAAAAATTGATTTGAAGTAAATTTCTCAATAAAATAATGTCTAAATGAAAGCTTGTACAATGCACATGTGCAACTGTGTATAAAGGAATGAAAATGGAACAGAAAATGTGATCATGCACGATTACACTAATGAATAATAAACAAAATAAGAAACACTTCAAATTTCTAACTGTTTATGATTCTTAATTTTTCTTATAGGTTAAATTAAGTTAGTAAAGCATATTTTTGGAAAATATTAGCTTAGTAAAACATTAATTTTATTAACTTTTTATCAAGGCAGTGTAGAAACACTCCACAATAAGGTAAGTAGCTAGGTTAGGCATAGATACAAACACTTTTCTTTTATTTCTTCTTACACTTTTACACCTCCCACTTTTTCAAACTTACACAGTTGCACATTGTTTTGAATTTTCGGAAATATTTATTTTTCATATGAAGAGACATTAATGAAAAAGTAATATTTCTAAAAATTCAAACTAATGTGCAACCAACTATGGTAGTTTTAAAGAAGTAGGAAGTGTAAAAGTTTAAGAATACATGAAGAGAAAAGTTTGTTCTTATCTAGGCCTAACCTAATTATCCTTTCAGGTTGGCTTCCTTCACATCACTTTACATTATTGTAAATTTTTTCTACACTTTTCTTGTTAAAAAGTTAACAAAATCTACATTCAAATAAGCTCACATTTCCCCAAAATGTGCTTCAGTAATTTAATTTACCTTAAAAGAAAATGTAATAATCATGAACAGTTAGAAATTTAAAGTGTTTCATATTTTGTTTATTATTTCTTAATGTAATTGAGCATGATCATGTCTTCTGTTCCATTTCCATTCCTCTATGCACAGGTGCACATGCGCGACTGTACGAGCTCTCGCTAGAAATTAATTTTATGTAAAAATTTATTTAAATTCAATTTTTAATGCTTATAAAAGTTGATGCTAAAAATTAAAAATAATATGGCTAAAATAATATTTCTAGCAAACAATATGAGATAGTAAATGCTTTTAATATAAATGTGGTAAGTTTGGTAAAATATGTATTGCAATAAATAAGCTCAACATTGATTTTAGACAGGTTAACCAACATAATTTCATAACCAAATAGTAACTAAACTAAAGCTAGTTTTGTAGCTAAACGTATTAATTAATACTGGTTTTAAATAACTTAAGTTTGAAAACATTCAATACAATAGTATATTCTTGATATTACACTTTTAATTTAACATAAATTATTATTTTAGAAAGGACCAGGTAAAAATAGTAAAAAGAATCATTCAATTATTTAGTAATCTATCTAGATATCTTTATTTTCATTGCTTTGTCATGGCAATATAAGTAAACAACTTCAATCAAAGATAATTCAAAATGGACAACCATATTGAACAAATTTATAGGTTGAAAGTAGTTTCAAAGCTTTATTATGTTATTAATGTGAAAATTGATATTAAGTTTAACAATTTGTTAAGTAGCCGAATGATTTATAAATGGAAATGCTGATAATATCTAAATAAAATAGCCTATGCTTACTATCACATTTTAAAAATGAATTATTAAGTACATCAAGTGAAAGCTCGAAAATGACGAGCCTACCAAACTTTCGAGCTCAAAGGATGAGCTCAGCTCGAAGCTTATAATTAGAGTATTTACAGAGCCCTAAAGAGAAGTTGTTATTTCTTTTACATGTTCTTATCTAAGTATTCTATCATTCTTAACCAGTTTTCTTACCTTTTCTTTTGTGCTTTTTGGTTTCCTCTTGTAGAAAGTTTTGTTGGACGGTAACGATCGATTTTCTTCGAGTTGTGTTTCTCCCTCGGCACCGACTGAGCTCTCTAGCTGATATACTTTTGCCCTGCAGCAGAAAAGTGGTGGTGGGAAGTCCCACAATGGCAGCCGTTGGCGAGAGAGGAAACAGGCCCGAGCCTTTATTAATTATCAACATGGTGCATAGTTAACATGAATAAATGTGAACAAAGGTGTTTTGAGATGCTGTGTTGTCCAGGAGGTGCGGCCTCTTCTTGGTATACTTCTTTCTCGTGAAGCCTGAAACGTTGGCTGCGGCAGGCGATCCCTTTATATAATCTGTGTAGGCGGCACTCCTGTTGGCAGTACGGACCTGGGTTTGTAAATGCCAGATCACTCGGGGCATCCCCACCACTTACACTGCCACTGACCAGCCTTGTGTCCTGTACAATAGATTTACTGTGTAGATTAGACGAGTTTGGGCCTCTTCAGGAAGCTTGGGGTAACGTTCTGCCAGGTTTAACAGGTGGTTTATCTGATGTCGATCGTGCCCTGGGGGAAGTTTAATGCTCTTTGCTTTCAGGGCAAGGCATAGTTGGAGGGCCACTGGTTCATCAACACCCAATGTCTATACTAATTTGGTAGTCAATTATGCCCATGCCTCAGGTGTTGTCGGAACTGGAAGCTGCTCTCATTTGTGGCAATCATGATGTGGTTGCTCTGGAGCCAATCTCGGAATTGCTCCTCTTTGGCCTCCTTCATGGGCTGGTATGACTGCTACTCGTACAATCTCCATTCACTGGTTACTGGCGTTGAAGGATCCTGTAGAATAGTCATGATGTTCTGGAGAGTCGTCGTTGGGTTATTGTCGTCCACCAATGCTGTGATTGCTTAGTGGATTTGGAGGGTTTTGTCCAGCGCCGTATTCAGGTGTGCCGGTAGGCCAGCTGCGTTTGCTGTAGGTCTTTCTTCAAGAAACTGGGCGTGACTGTGTCTTCTCCACTCAAGATTTTTCTCGGTTTTTTGTCTGATATGTGGGGTGCGGATGATCCCGACGTATTAGTGAGGTTTGTGGCTGTGGGTGAGCATTGTATTCTCTGATGGGTGTCCCTGTCCCAGTCACTGAACATGTAGATTTCTGAATGTCATGTTCCTACCTCGGCACCGACCTCTTTGTCCAATGTCAGAAATGTAAAAGTCAAATTGTGTTTTTTCTCTCTATATGTTTTTATTCACCTTTCCTGTACCTTCTTCCAAGTGTAACAAAATGCACCCCATAAAGCGAAAATAGGTTTTCCTTATGTATATTTAATACAAATTAGAGTTAATATTTTTAAGACTTTTGTACACTTTCTCTATCATATGACTGGTTTTACAAACCTAATATGTGTATATATTCTATTATTAATAATTTAATTTGACTGACAATAACATAGCTAGTTTGTTGGATTGCAATAATTATTTTTTTATAGATTTCTTATTTCATAAACAGAATGTTTAACATTGAGGTGGCTAAGTAATTTTATAATAATGAAAATTAATAAAAATAAAGAAAAGGGAAAAATAAACTAATGAGTGTAAATTTAATAAAGAAAGCCCACCTAGGTAGAGGAGAGATGTGGGAAGAATCCAATGCACAAAGATGACTTCTTCCTTTCTTCTATGATAGTAGTCACACCGAGTAATATTATGGCATTGTTGCCTTTATCAAACAAAAATAGAAGAAAGAATACATTTAAAAAAAAAACACTGAATTTCCCACCTATTTTTAATTCAAAAATAAAATGATAAAAAAACACTGTACTATTGTAAGAATGAAAATAAATTTCTAGAAACTTTGGCTGGGGTTATCCAATATAAATAATACAAGTTAATATTTTAGGAAGAAAGATTAAGGCCTTGATTGGTGGAAGGATAGAGAAAGATGGAGGCATTTTACTAAACTGACCCAGCCACAGACTCAAAACAGTTGATTATGGTATTCTTGATTTGGTAATCCATTAGAGGGGCTAGTTCCCATTGGGAAAGGGTCTTAATATTTTGGTGGTTTAGCAGGTTTGAAAGTCCTGGCTGTGGGTACCGGCATGGATGGATACAGGCTTGTCCGGATTCTTGAGGCTTGTGTCAAAATGATGATTATCCATTCACTGTTAGAGAGAACCTATAATAAGGCCAATATATTCTGTATCACATGATTTCCATTGTAGTTGATAAACTGATATACTAAGTTATTTGTTTTGCAGTTTTAATGATCAGGGATTTTGTATTCCAATTTAATAATGTTGCTTTTGAAGGATGTAGGTGAATCCCACATGTGCTACAACGAGGGTTACCGCAGGGGTATGATACTTTAATAGTCAGATTCTTTTGGGGTCAGGAAACTTAGGACAAACTAGAATATTGTGGAGATTGGGCGGCCGTTTGAAAGTGAGTCTTGGAGATGAAATAAGAAGGTTTTGGGTCTGGGTGAAACAAGTTAGGAATGTGTAGCCACTTTTAAGGATAGTTTATTCGGTGTGGACCAGGATGGTATTGTGTTTTGGGAGGAATGTCATAAACTTTTTTTGGACGGTCATAGTCGTCTGGAGATTTGGCTGTCTATTAGTCTATTAAAGGCTTGGGGTAATCTGTCTTGGAAAATTGTGGAAAGTTGTTCACAATATTCAATTAGATCATTGGGTTATGTACATATCTGTTTGGCTCGGGTGGCAAGGCTGAATGGTAGAGACCTTTTTGTGTATGAAGGATGGCTGCTATGGTAGTGGAGGTATTGTTGGTTATTGGTGACTTTTATATGTACAGTGGGGTGAATTTGTCAACTTGCTGTAAACAATTTATTGATATGGGCATCGTGTAGTGACTATTGCTTCTCTGCAGCCAATACAATGAGCATCCACTTCCATAAATTATGCTGTATACATCTGGCCCCCAATATTTTAATGAACCGCGTAATTTTACCCGTGTCGGCAACTAAGATTCCTGGGACTTTTGATTTTGAATTAATGTGGATTCCCCACATAAAAGACTCAAAAGCAAGGTGTGTTAAAGCTATTAATCTGCTCAAAGAGGTTAGTGGTCGCTCTTGGGATGCTGATATGGAAACATAGGACCTTGGTAAAATCAAAGTTAGTCTATGGCAGCTTTGTGTACAGTTCTGCCAGACCATCGACGTTATGGATGTTAGTATGAAACCAAATGGTGTAGTACAAGGCCGATTGGTATCCAGATGCTATTGGCCTTTGAAACGTCTGGCATAGCCCTGCCAAAGTCTATACCCTTATCTCCAGGGCATATTTCTCCCTGGAAGATACACCTGCCTCAACGCCATTTTAATCTTGCTAAGTCTCCTAAAGCGATGATACTACACGATATACATGAGAGGATTTTTAATTAGCTCCTCTCAACCCACTTTTGATACAGATGGTTCAAAATCTGGAGCTTCTGTTGGGTGTCCCTTTGTTTTGAAAGCTTTTAATGTTAAATTTGGTTCACCTGCTGATTAGAGTGTGGCTAAATTATATGACATTTTTAAATTGTTTATCGTAATTGTCATTGTTCTGTTCTTATCTGCACAGATTCCATGAGTAATCTTATGGCACTGTCCACTTTGTACTACTGGAATCTCATTATGCAGCTAATACACTAGCAATTTTTTTAAATTGGTTTACTAAACACCCGGCTCGCCTTCTACTGGATTCTTGGGCATGCTGGTCTTTCAGGAAATGAACTGGCTGATCAGTCAGCAAAAGAGGCAGTTCATCTCCCTCCTGAGGCGAATTCGGGTGTCATATTCTTATATCTAAAGGGTTATGTTTGGCGTGGGGTATTACGCACCTGGCGCAAGCAGTGGGTCTCGACCCCTGCTCAGAACAAGCTGCGGTCCATCAGGGACGGTGTGTCGCGGTGGTCCTCTTCTATACGAAAGTCTAGAAGAGAGGAGGTCATTTAGAGGGGATTCACTTCCAGTGTGTGAGCTTTACAATGCTCCCCTTAGTGTGTATCACATTTTGGTGGAGTGTCGCAAGTATGCCCCTATTCACCTAGCTTTTGATTCTAACGGTGACCTTACTATTTTTTGTTAGTCTATACTGTTGATGAGGTCATATGTTTACTCCATTTTATATGCCAGGTGAATCTTTTAAATTCCATTTGAGTCCCATAGAAAATCTCGCATTGTAATTAGTTTTGATTTTGTAGTTTATTTTAAAATGTTTTAGAAGGCCATTTATTCGAGTCCATACATCTGCTGTTTTATTCCTATTTGGTTCCCTCTGTGGGTTTTTACTGTGTTTTTAATTCATATTTAACAGTGCTAATGTCAACACATCGTTAAATTCTAACAATAATAATATAATTTTACTTTTAGCCAATAATTTGTTTGGTTATGTTAAGAATTACATATATGTAGTCCTCTGTGACTATAAAGTGTACTCTTTATGTTCTAGCATTGAATTATGTATTTTCCTGTTTTTATGACTTATCCGTTTACAAAGCCCAAGTTAGGATACGAATAAAAAAAAAGTAATTATTTTAAACAATCCTAAGCAATTGGCGTTTGAGCCTTTATTACCTACACATTTACTCGTATAATGATTTTGTAAACCCGCGCAAGGCTTCAACAATTTGAAACTTAGTTGGAATTTTGAATTTAAAGCAAGATTCAGAGTTGAAATATTTGAATCTAATATCCAAACATGTGAATAATTTGGTAACTTTTTAAAGAAGTTAGAATATAGCTATTATTGGATTTTACACTTTTAAATCTTGTAATATTTCAAAAATCTTAATTATTTGAACACATTTTTTTAACCTTATTTGTTATTTAACTCAATGGAAAAATATTTGATTTATTTTCAATTTAAAATTGAAAATCTATTATTTGCACAGGATAATTTATTGGTTTTGAACTTGGCATCAAATGTTGAGAAGAAATATGGAGTATTAAATTAGATATTAAAATTGAGCAATGCAGATATAGACCATCACTAGTTTTATTTACTTAATTAGTATTTGGCACTTAAACACCCCCTAATTATTTTGAGATAGAGGAGTTGATAAAGTAGTGAATAAATGGACAAAAGTACTGAAAATAGGGATGCAAATAAATCAAAGTAAACAAATACAATATATTTGCAATGAAAAGAACACTACATACCCAACGTTGCATTGCTGCTACTGGACAAAGAGTTAATGGCTGCCTCTTGAATAAAATCAATTGTCACCCCTTAATTCAGTGATTCCCAACCAGAGCTCCACGAGCATGTGTTAGAGGTTCTGCAAGAATTAGCAAACACTTTCTTTTTTATTGGTTTGTCTATAATTTTTGGACAAAGTGGAAATATGTTAAGAGAACTCGTGTGTCCGAAGAAGATGAAAAGAAGAAAAAGTACTGCTATTAATGTTAAAAGTGAGGTGAGCGAGAATATGTTAATAGAACTCGTGTGTCCGAAGAAGATGAAAAGAAGAACGATTCTGCTATTAATGTTAAAAGTGAGGTGAGCGAGAATATGTTAAGAGAACTTGTGTGTCCGAAGAAGATGAAAAGAAGAAAAAGTACTGCTATTAATGTTAAAAGTGAGGTGAGCGAGAATATGCTAAGAGAACTTGTGTGTCCAAAGAAGATGAAAAGAAGAAAAAGTACTGCTATTAATGTTAAAAGTGAGGTGAGCGAGAATATGTTAAGAGAACTCGTGTGTCCGAAGAAGATGAAAAGAAGAAAGAGTACTGCTATCAATGTTGAATTTTAAGTCAGTGAGAATATTTTTAAGCCACGTTCAAGAGCTGAAGGATAGTAACTAGTAGATAGAAATACGCAATACACACTCTTGAAATATTGTATTCAAAAGTATGGGCTTATTTCTTAGCACTGCATCTTACTACCCTTTTGTTTTATATGCCTTTGTACTCATTATGTTGATGGTTTTAGGAAAATATACCCCCATTTGCTTGGGGGAAGAGTAGAAGAAAAAAAATATTTTAAACCCGCCTCGGTGGCGTAGTTGTCTAACACGCTTGTGTTGAGCTCGATTGTTGAGGACGGGGAAATTGAGATTCGAATCTTAGTCGGGTGAACTGGGGGTGGTTTTTCCTAAATGGTTTTCCACTCTCCCTCCACGCAAATGCGGGTTCACTTCCTCTAATTCAACCTTCCCAATTTCTAAATCCATTTACATAATTAGTACTTAAAGCGTATAACCCGAACGGGTAGTAAGACGCGGTGCTAAATATTATTATTATTATTTATTTTTAACTGTGGACATCCGACCGAAATTCAAACCTCGATCTCCCCTCCGCCATCAGTTCTGTCAAAACTGATGTGTCAGCCAGGTTGGGGCTCCCCAAGATTTTATTAAATATTTTAAGGGTTCATCCTAACCAAAAAAAGTTGAAATCAATATAATTTTCACTCTCGGTACTCGTCGAGGGAGGAGGGGTATGAAACTGAACGTAACTTCCTAAAAGAGGAAACCAAAAATTGTTAGAGAGAAAGGGAATTGATAAAGAATGAGACGACAGACAGGAACATGTTAAAGTACAAACAAAAGGAATCAACATTGGATGTTGATATATAATATATCTATTTAAGAAAAACTGCTTATCACTTTTCAATGTATATTCTGTTTTACATGGGAGAAGGTACAAACAGGAAAGAGTGCTAGAAAATTATAAAAGATAATGAACACAATATGACGGGAAAAAAAACACAATTCACACTTTACATTGTTAATTGTTGTGAATATATAAAATAGTTATTTGATAATATCCAGTAAAATAGGTAGAGGTATTGAGCATTAACTATCTATTTTTTAAAGGGACATATGAAAACATTTCTTCTGTTGGAAATGGCACATGGTTTTGATATAAAGTATCCCATATAGCCTCGCAGGTTTTATAAACAAAAACAACTGTTGTAAATGTTGAGTGCGACATTTGGTATGAAAAAGACAAAGAGCAGAATGAGTTGCCAGTTGCAAGATACCTATAAAAACAGAATATGCATAGTTTTAATAGGGGTGAGTGAAGTTGAAGACTTTAAGTAAAAACCAGTCTAAGTGCCAAAACAGCTATTCCTAGGAAATTGAGTTGGAAAAATTACACCTAAAATGACTCAAGTAATAACAAGTGAAATTAAGCATCATTTACATTATATACCTGTCATGCTTTTAAACATGTCATCCTAAGTCGCGCAATAAAATCATTTTGACATTCAAACATGAACATCAAAAAACTTACACATTGACAGACTAACAGTGCATCATTATTGTTTTAAAAACACAAGAAATTGTTTCATTTCCCCCTCTTCCAAATATTCATAACTGATGCTGTGGTGCATTATTGTCCCCAATGTGCACACATAGGTTGTATGTTGATAGATAGCTGTCTAAGATAAAACATTTAGCGGTGGGTTAGTGTAGGCAAAAATAAAACATGTTACAGGTCTGTCTATGGACGCAACACATGTATCACTTTTAGGAAGTTGAGCATGCTTATGATCTTTCATAACACTTCATGCTTTTCCTGCTTTTAGTTGATGTAATTTCTGTTAGTTTGTAAGTCGATTCCGTTCTTCTTTCAATTTGGCAGCACTTATTTCTACAGACAACAAATCACATTTTGCACAAATGTAGTGGAAATATAGATTTGGTGTGGTTTTAAATGCCTTGTAATAAAACAGATAAGTTATGTAAGAATCGAGAAATTTTGTTTTGTAAGCCGAGTACAGACGATGTATATTTAGATCAGATGAAAGATACTCCGTTTTTATTTAATACGGGAATAGTGACTGACATCTCGTGATATGGATGGAATTTATATGGACAATCACACTATCCTTATCAGCTTGTGAAAATTTATGATTTTTTCCCCTTCTTTCAGTGTATATATCTACTCCTGTTTTCTTAAGATGATTTAGTCCATGAACACGTCTGTGAGTTAAACTGAAGATTTGACAGAATGTATTCTAACAAACCTGGACTATATCACCCTCCCAATTGGGCACTGTATAAATAGGTGTTGTTGCCTTCTACTCTCCCTTGGGTCGTCATATTTACCATGTCATCTTCTTTCAACATGTTTAATAGAAATCAAGCCTATCAAATAAGTTTGCTGCTATTATAAATTCACTTTATACAAATCATTAAAGAGTTCTAGACTCTGGGCATATTTTAAGCTCTTGCATTTGTAATGTCATTTACATGTTACCTGTTCCTTTTGCAATGTTCTTGGAAGTAATGCATGCCTGCCTGCCCTGTGTTCCAAAGTTTCTTCTTATCTGCAACAACTCTTCCTTGTCCCTTTGTGTGCCTTTTTTATGTTCAAATTCAACACTTTCTTCACTATAAGACATATTTGCTTTAAATATTCACGTCACTAACAAACATATTAAAACAACATAAACATAGTCAAACACACTATTTAGTATAGATAAACGCCACTGAATAGCGCCAGGCACTTAGTGCACCTTTTAAATTTGTAAGCACAGCTCTTAGAGTTCCTGCCAGCTTTTATTGACTGTAGGAACTTAAAAAAAATGTAACTAAGACCTTCATTTACGTTATAGTGCTTGCCATTTTGTGCACTATCCACATAAAACATCGGTTTTGATTTTTTTGAAATTTAAACCCATTTTTACTTCATGTCTTTAGTTTACTTTTTCATTTCAAAGACAAATCAAAGTTTTATGATTGAAAAAATAGTATATTGTGGTTATTTATATATGACTTAATGCAATAAAAGGACTTTAAATAGTTTTATGGCACAATTATTTGTAATATTTCATTTTAATATGATAAATTAAGATAGTAATACAACTTACAAGTAAATTATGTCAGTTACCTTCCCCCCCCCCTGTATATAAATATTAATGTGTAATGTATTAAACTCAAAATGAGATTAATTTACCAAAAATTGAGTATTTTAGCTGTCAATATTTTGAGATTGTCAAAGCCTGAATTTTTTAATACCAATAGTAATAATATGCTTTTAACCCTTATTTTGGTGAATGAATCATATTTATGTTACATAATAATCGGCTATATCAGGCCTACCCAACCTTGACTGGAATGAAGGCAACTTCATCAAAAAAAATTGTGTCCAAGGGCAACATAAAATATAAAATGTTGTAGCGTGAAGGTTTAAAAACAAAGTTTAGTAAGCCCTACCTAATTACTACTAAACTACATATGTGTACATGTCAGTGAAAGAAAAACTTCTTACTGTACTAATATAAAGGAAACTACGCAGGCTACCATTAAGTGTTAATGTATTATAAAAGTGTACAAAACAATAATACAACAATGGGGGAAAAAAAATCAAAATTCAATTCATTTAAAAAAAAATTCACACGATGTTTATTTTTCAACTCTGAAAATAGTTAATTCAAACATAATTCATTGTGATACTTGGCACAGCATATTTCCAGCCAGCATATTTTAGTTTGGAGTGTATTTGGTAAAAGCGACTATCATGCAGTCATTTAAATCTTTAGTTAATTGTAACCTGTACTTTTATTTCAGTATTTTCATGGCTGAAACCCTGATTCACTTAAGTAGGTAGAACCAAAACATATACTCACCTTTAATGATATGTGTTTTAGAATAAGGTACTGGCCAGGCAAGAATAAATCCCGGAAGTTGATATCATTCACTATAATTTTCAATGAAAGACGACCTGGTGGGCATTTTAAATGCTCTTACAGGCAACATGTTGGGCAGGCCAGGACTATATTTTGTTGCAGATGATGGAGTTCCTCAGAAGTGGAGAGGACTTCAGGACACATTCAGAAAAGAGCTTTTGAAGTTAAAATTGAGATGCTGCTGATAAAACATCCTTTCAAGTGGCTATTTTTTGAAAATAGGTTTTAAATTAAAGAACTGTTTTTACCATAAAAGACGTTCAGAAATATTTCATCTGGTGGAACAAATAAAGGCTCATTTGACACAAGATGACTAGACACCAAATCTAGTGTTGATGAGCAATCTCAAACAGAAAAACAAATGATCATGAAAGCAGAACATGAACCTTAGTTTACTAGGCCATCTTGCAGCAAGAAACAGCATCTGTTTGAGAATGATCCACTAAATAAAGTGCCCCTTTAAAAAAAATAAGAAAAAAAAATGAGAAAGACAGCACATTGGAATGATTACTGCATACTGCAGGTATAAGAACAGAAGTTTAATCTATTCAAACATAGTTAACAACAGGCCATTGGACCCGTTTTGTTGGCCGCATGGTCTAAGTCACTTCTCTCTCAGTAAACTAGATTGCCGATGACAGGGAGATTGTGGTTTTATTCCGGTTGAGTGTATTGAGGGCAGTTTTCCCTAAATAGCTTCCCACCTTTTCTCCGTGCAAATTCAGATACAATTTCTCTAAATTCAACTTCCCTCATCCCTAGCCATTAACATAATTAGTGTATAGGTGTACAACCCAAATGGGTAGTAAGAAGTGGGTGATACAAAAGAGGAGGGGGGGGGGGAACGTTAGATTGTCATTTTGCCTTAAAACGTGTTCAAAACTTTCGACATTTACCAACTCCTCGAAAATTATTTCTCAAAAGTTGGAATACTTGTATTGCAGCAAATATACCTCTATCTAGTGTCCTCACTAGCACTTCATCAACAGAACAATCAAATCAATTATCTCCACTCTAGCGAACTTACACAACTCTGGAAAATGAGATCATATGTGGTGGAGCCATCCTTGGCACAAGAAACATTCCTTCAGTAACAATGATAATGTAGTTTTCAAGTTTCGGCTAACATATTGGCAGGGATCCTGGTTACTTTAAAAAAAAAATGTTTGTGCTCATTTAATTTCAATATTAATTATTGTAATGATCAAAAAGTTGTTTTACTTACCTTAATGTTAAAATCACTTTTTCTTGCAGGGAGACGTATTCTAAAAAGTTCAAGGATTTATGGAGTTGTGGTTCAACGACTTTTAAAATATAATTGAATGTAGAATGTTTCATTCGAGTATATTAAAAATATGTATGATCTACACTTCTGAGTTCTTCAAACCATCTGGTGAATTCCTCGTTCTCATTCCTTGATTACCTTATTTTAGCATCACGTCTTACAACCTGTTCAGAATATACAAATATGTACTAATTACGCTAATGAGTTGGGGACGATGAAGGTTAAATTTAGAGTAAGTGTACCCACATTTTTGAGGATTGAAAGAGTAAAAGAACCTCAATACACCCTAATGGGATGAAAGTGACACGTTGAAGTAGGTGAAAAATAGCTGTTCGCCCATACACGTGTCTTGTCCAACACAATAACCTCTAACACAGGACTTTCCAAAAAGTAAAATTCAAACAAAAGATCCATTACACTCGGTTTAAACATTATTAATGTGCTGAAGATTCTGTAAGTATCTGTACATCTTTCCATCCAATGCAAACACTCGGTTTTAAGAAAATTATTCATATCAATTCTTATCCAACATATCCACCACCTAATCATTTTAATTATCTATATGAATTCTTATCCAATTTATCCACCACCTAATCATTTTAATTATCTATATGAATTCTTATCCAATATATCGACCACCTAATCATTTTAATTATTTATTTTAATTCTTATCCAATATATCCACCACCTAATCATTTTAATTATTTATATGAATTCTTATCCAATATATCCACCACCTAATCATTTTAATTATTTACCCCATTCGGCTTTGTACTACTTGTATTATTATTATTATTATTATTAGCACCGCGTCTTACTACCCGTTCGGGTTATACGCACTTACGCTAATGTGTAATGGTAGGGTGATTGTGAGATGAAATGAAGGACCTACAGTTTAACGTGGAATCCGAACCACGGTGGAGGCCTGGCATTCCCCACATTCACAAGATGTCTTGTCAGAGGTGAAGGAAGGGTTTGGTAATCAGATAAATCTTTGCCGGGACCGAGGATTGAACCCCGGCCGCCAGCATAGAAGTCTGACACCTTACCCCTAGACCACCAGGTCACCTACTACTTGTACTTTGACCTCAGTTATGCACCAATTATTGTTTTTACATTGACAGTACATTCATGAACTAACTATGAACTAAATAAGGAGATAAACGCCAATAATCTTTGTTTAACCTAAATTTCTTTAATCAAGATGTAATAAAATTTGTTTTCTCTCTTTTAGTTTAACTTACTGTTGATATAAGGAATTAGTTTTAAAATATTTTTTATTTGCGATGCATCTTTTTAATATTCCATTCACCATAATTTATGTTTTACTTCATGGCACTATGATGATTTGTTATAGTTAAATTTTCAAAGGAAGTGCCTTTAAAAAGATATAAAATATTTAACCATATAATTATTGTTATTTTATAGTTATTGATCAAATCTATCAAAAGTGTCAGCTGCAGATCACATGACTTGACTTATGAATACATGTTAATAGATATAGTAGCTTTTTTTTAGCTTTCAGATAAAGCGCTTTCTATGATAATTGGAGTGTATTCATTCCCATTGACATTCATTTCTTTCAAAAGTACTCATGATTCACAGGATATCTACGTTCTTCCACTATTATTATGTGAATAAAATGTCTTTAAGAAAATTGATACGATTTTGTTAAATTTGTAAACTTAATACAGTTATTTTTATACTAATTAGCAGGGCCTGGATTTTGATAACATGTCATCTATCTTGGTGGATTACAGACAATACTCACGTGCACATAAATTCTGTTCACCATCTCCTGGTTGTAGAAATGTATATTTTACTGGAGTTATTTTCATATATTAGGCATTTTTGAGTGTTTTAAGGCATTCATGTTGAATAAGTGTATTTTTAAATACTATTGATATTTTATCAAATACTGCACTAAAACATAAATGTTTCCAGCACACAGTTGTCAGAATGAGAAAATTATAAATGTATATTTTTGGTTTATTTGGTTGTAGAATACACATTCCTGGTGAGACTGCAATTAGGCTGGAAAGGGTTGTGTTGGGAGGGGGTAGCTTTAGTTATGAAGCACATACTATTTGTAAATCAATATTATATGCAGCAAATTACAAGAGTTTAGTTGTTAAAAAAAATACTTACAATGATAAGCCTTTGTTTCTATTATTTTGTAAAATGTGATTGTGTGTTGATTTAGTCATGTGCTTTTATTACAGGTTTTTGTTCATACTGATAGGTCATATTTTGTCAATTTGAAGTAATTTTTAGTATTTTAGATCAATTTTTAAACATTTTTAGGTCATCAAAACACGACCCTGCTAATTAGGCTATAGCTATTTCGAACCAACCCCAAATAAAAATCATATTTGCTTTACAAAATCGATAGTACCAAACACCAATGAAAACAGACTTTAAGAACATCCAAGCTTTCATTAATATGCTCATATGAATGTATTTAAACCTCAACCAGGTTTATGATAGTGAGTAAACCACCAATAAAGCCAAGTTTGCTTTATACAGTCACATAATAACTGCCTTTAAAACATTTGGCTCTGCAATTTCAATAAATTCAACAATCATAATGAAATATGTTAACTAATATTTTCCATTAAATAGTGTAATTATAAATGTTACTGCTACGTTGTAGCTTGAAAAGTCGCTGTTTTTTATATTATAAATATTAATAGCTGCAAAGTTTAGGCATACAAAACTTGAACAAAGCTGTTAAAAATACATTAAAACATAGTTAAGTTGATGGTCACTTTAACTAATTGGTTTGTGTTAAAAGTTGGGTAACAGACAAATATAATATGTATGGTTCAATTTATAAAGAAAGAACTCTTTTTTTGACAGTTATAAAAGTTACTAAATAATTCATAGATTAATACTTGGAGTAATGAGACTGTTATCACCTTTGATAGGTATTAAATGGCATTAATAATAAAGTACTAACATATTTTCAATGTTGACCACAAAATAAAAATGTGTTTATACTTTTGTAAAGTTCCTTCTTACCAAATTTCTGCTATACAAACTAAACAAACATGTGTAGAAATATACACACATTCCATCTCTCTTGGATATGCTCTTACTACTGAACTATCCAGGAGTCATCCCATGCCCAAGGTCAATTTTTCACTCATACTTTAAAGTAGAGTCTGTTATAGACGTGCGGCAGTTGTCAGCTACATATGGGTGATCAATTAAGATCACGAGCTATCAGATAATGCAGCCAGCCACCTTAGACTGATTCCAATAGTACAACGACAACTGTGCCGTTCATGATGGATTATAGACTAACTATTCAATCAATTTCTTATTATTGCTTACTCCACCAATTCACTATCAGAAATGAAATAAATGAATAAAGTGTATTAAAACAATAGTATTTTATTAAGAGAGAACTATATTAAACAGGCCAAAACAACTACATTTAGCAAAGCCTCCACAATTAGAGCTAACATTACATGCAAAGTGAAGGATACAAAAGTTGTACAAAAAGGAATTAACTGTTCGTAATGTTGCTTCAGTTGTTGGTTTTTTTATATATAATATTATTTATCTCATATTTGCAGAAACGTGGCACATTAATTTAGCAGGACTAGACACTTGTGTTGTAAACATTAGCAACCACAGGCACACTCTGGTACATTTCAGTGTAAGAAATAGAATGGGCAGCAAACAGCTGTGGTTGTTAAAACACTCACTCCCACCACTGAACATCAGGTGCCAGTAAAGCTTCTTTCGTCGACATAAAATAATCAGTGATGCTTTCGACAGGGTGTACCCCCAAACTTTATTTAGGAAAGTTATCATCCATACCTGATTGAGAGGCTAGTTAACATTTCTTGGCTTACTTCCCAGGTTATAGGAATGCCGAAAATAGCCAAAGATAGCTGACAGCCGTGAATCCTAAAGTTAAAGTGAGGATATAGGAAATGTGAGAAAAGACCAGTGTTAATGTATATTGTTTTGTCAAAATAAATCATTTATTGCTTCAGTACAATCATAGTTTAATTTTCTTCACTTGGTGATCACAACACTTGTTAAATATCTGTCAAGGGTGACCTGGAATTTCATGACAACTTTTTCCCTTCATTTAAAAAGTTTGTCATATACTGCCGGTATGCTCATGACCGATATTCAACAAATGTTGAGGTCACCTGTGAAGAAAATTGTTAAACTTTATTTTTGTAGAGAAGCAATATTTGATTTATTTTGACCGAAAGAAGTTTTGTTATAAAAACTGTAATAACACTGGTCTTTTTTCGTGATCCCTACATCCCCAACTTAATTAAGGATGTTTGAATATTAGATCATTTAAAATAATTTGAATATTAACTCTTAACTAGCTGATCACAATATTGACATATACTATTAATCATCATACACACTTTTCAGTTACAGGAATTGGGCATTTTTTTCTGCGTTTTTAATTTTGGCTTTGTTAAATAGTTCCTTAAGCAAAGAAAGAAATTATAAGGCAGAGCCAAAAGTAAAGTATATATATAAGAAGTATTTTCAAATATTACTCGTAACAAACCTTTAAAAAAAAGGATAAGTGATGCCGATTAGTGAGAAAAGTGGGTGCATGATTAAAAACAAAAATAGAAAGATGAACAACTAATCTCTGTCCATGGTTAAAGAAGACTTGTTCCTTGGCATTCTTAGCATTATTTTTATGAAAGCATCCCTGAGAGTAATCATTCTTAAACCTAAAGTACAGTAAGCTTTAAAATACCATTTATTTGTAGAAATTACATATAAAATTACTGAAGCTGCAACACATTGATAACATTTTGTCAATCCAAATTACATTTTTGTGGGGGTAATATAATAGTTACTAAAACATAATTTTTTAATAGTAATATTAATAAAATAATTGATCGTAGATTAATATAATTATATATCCCAATTAATAAAAAATCATAGATATGGATATAAGTATTTTTACGACAGTAAACTTATACAAAAAAACCTGCATTTTTCAATATTATTGTAACATATTTTTCATGTGACTGTAAGGCAAATAAAATTTTTCAAAAGGTGTAATAAAATTGTGCAACGATCAAGACACATCCCAAAAATTATTTGCCCACAATGTTATAATATACTTGGCGTAAAAATTCCTATAAATATTTCAATTTATTTAAGAGGGTGTAGCTCGTATTAGCAGGTGAATGTTTTGTTGAATATATTTAAATCTGTGCAAATCAAGAAGGGGAAGGGAATAGAACCTTCTAGAGCAACGTTACTATTAGTTTTTTCATGGTATTGGTAAAGTATTCAGATATAAGAACTTCATAACTTCTATTCTGGTTGAAAGAATTTGGATTTTTATAAGTTTGTCTTTGATGAGGAACATAAGGATAAGTTCACCAGCGCAAGAGTGATTTGTGGCTTTCAGCTTTTTACCACCTTTTTCATCCCCTTTGCATTATTTTTTTTTAGATTTTAAAACAGCTTCAGGGATTTTTATGGCAATTACTCATTTTATGTTTCTTGTGATAAGGGCCACTTTTATTTTGATAAACCATAGTAAAATATTAAATGATAATTAGAAACAATTTGCTTTAGCTTATAATAAATTTAATAATTTAACAAGAAGTTTACAAAATATTATTTCAAGTCAATTGCAAATTTTAGTTTAACTTATACGAATTTTTAAGATTGTATACATACCCAAAACTAAACGAATCCACTAGAAACTTCACAAATATTATAAAAAATTCTAAAAATATTATGTTTTACGGTATTAATGAAGTAAATTATTTTAATTAGTTTGTTACAGAATGAGCTGTAATAGTCTAACATTTCATGTGATGTTCATTACAAATAAATGTAATACAACTTATTAAATAACTGATAAGCCCTATTTAATCATTTGTATAACATTTAATTGTATGATTTATCAAATTATAAAATGTTCACTGACATTTTGTTACAACTCGGTGTGTAACAAACTAATCGAAATCATTTCCTTCACTGCCACATTTAAAAATTAGATTTACAGCCTGTGGTGCACCCTCTTAAATAATTATTTTAAAAATTTTAAATCCTCAATGAAGTAAACAAGTATTGAAGAAATTGACTAAATTTATTTAAATAATAGTTTGTATGGGTGACCTAGTTATATTGAGAAAAAAAAATTAGTTGATAAAAATATGTTATTATTCCAATAAACATCTGCCAAGTACATTAAGGAAAAAATTGGATTTCAGTTTTACAAAGTTTCCTTATCTAAACCACAGGACTAGTATAGTAGCTGGCATATTTATAAATTCACATTGGTTTAAAATACATTCAATATCCATTGGAAAATTCAATATAGAAGTTACATTCATTACAGAATGTTACACCTGCTATAGAATGTACATTTGATACAAAATGTGACAACCGATGCAGTATGCAACATCCAATACAGAATGTGACATCTTATACAGATGGCAACATCCTATACAGATTGCAACATCTGATACAGAATGTGACATTCACCATAAACCGCAACACTCAAAATTTCAGCCTTTCCATATTTTACTTATTTGTGATTGCAATGCTTGTCATATTTATATGTATTGGATCTAAAAATTAAAGTTTGACAATTTTGTATTTTCCTCTTAACAAAGAAAGTACAATTGATATGTTCAAAAACATGAAATAAGACTTTATACTCAAGTATAATAATTATAATCTGATATTTAAAACTTTGGGACCTTGCCCCCGCAGGTGGAGAAACACTTCAGTATATAGTTTCAAATAAATTTAATCGTAAATATTATTTAATGAATGTTTATTGTATGTGAGTGTACACAGAATGTTTATGAATAACACCAAAAAATTTGTAAGGTTATTAGGGTTAGCGGTTGACGGGGGCATGGTGGGCGACTTTGATTTAGGAACGTGGGGTCGGTAGCGCTCTAGTTTGGCTTTACAGGGCATTAAAGCTTATATATAAATATATTTATTTAGGTTGAAATTGTATCATAAAAGCCACCAGCTGAGCTTTGTGTGTGTTCTACTTGTGTTTTCATTTTATTATCATATTTACACCATCATAGTTCTCACCCTGACAGACCATTAGCCTAGAAAGGTCAGAGAATCTGCTCCAAGTGGCAACCACCAACCTCATCGCAGGATTTACAACAATAGTTTGTCATATCCTCTTTACAACAGCGCACAATGGATTTTCACAAGACCCTTGTTAAGGATGGATACAACAGAAAATCTGATTGCCAGAATTTGAGCCGCCTTAAATACCATTCAAAACATACCTAGGAACTCTGAAACGGCGTGACAGTCCGTCATCCGCTGTTGTAAAGCCCGCACCCTTTCCTCACAGATGTTTTGACCACTCTTCCGTGGAGACCGCACTTTTATGACCTAACGATTTGTCCAGGTGAGAGAACTATGATGATTCAAAGATGAGACAAATCACAATCCCAGCGCAGCTAACAGCATAAATGCTACAATTATAAGCTACAGCCCCTCTAGGCACTGATTTGTTGTCTTGCAACGCCAAACATATGTTCTTATATCAAATACACTTGCATTGCCCCTCGCCTCACCCTAACTATTCCTCCTATTGGGTATCAGAGTTTTGCAGTGTTGTTCACAAACACCATGTATGTATATATATAGATACACATTTTACCTATTTAAGATGCGTATCATCACAACACATATTTTATCCAATTAGGTGCCCCAAAAGCAAGGTCTAACAGATTGTTGATGCATCATTAACTTGTTATCAGGCTTAGACCATTTCCATACCACTTTTTACGTATCTTTTCATAGAAATGAAACAAAGAGACTTGTGTTAGCTTTTGCCAAATTCACTCATTACTACAACAAAAAATTGAACAAATTCTTTTCACCACATGATTTTTATTTACAAGGTTGAGTAAGTTTTTTTTCAGCTCATCCTTAATGCAATGAGAAATAATTATACTTCAAAGTAATGCTAATCTCACTTTTCTATTAAATTCGTGCACAATTGGGTTTTTCTCACAATAAGCCACAATAATATACTGGATGTTATCATTCCTGTGGAACAATATTTCTATATGCAATTAATTATAAAAATATTGTCTTAAGTTTACAAATTAAAGGCTAAGAGTCAACTTTCTTGTGTATTACATTAAATACATTAACAAATTTATTTCCTATTGTGTTGATTAATTATTAAAATCAATGAGGGGTTGAGGGAGGGAGTAAGACCTCGGTCACTAAAATATGTGTTAGGTATGTCTAGAGTATAAACGAAATTTTCTCCATTAATAGTTGGAACAAGCTAGATGTTAAATAACTCAACCTTTTTACAAAGTGAACAGATGTTCATCAAATCCATACTTCTGTAATTTAAACAACCTTATTTGACCAGAACAATGAAAATAAAGTACCAACATATAATTGGCTTTATATAGTTAATACTGGTCTGCAAACATTGAATCCGTTCGGGTATACAAGATGTTCTCGGATTAAATAGCCAAAATTTGGGAAATGGCAGTATATCAAAAATCTAACTCAAAATGTCCTTTGGAGATTAACTCATTTCTGCTTCCTTTTTGAGCAAACGAAAAAAAGTTAAACAAAAGTCAAATCTTTAAATTAAATAATAAATATTTTATTTAATAACTGTATTCATTTTGTTCAAACAAGCATCAATGACATAAATTAATTTTGTTTTTTACCCAAATAATAACATGGATTTTTTATTACTCCTAAACTAAGCAAAATATTGGAAAAAAATGACGGATCAGCTTAGTGATAATTTGATGTTGCACAACTCTTAAACCAAGGTGTATTTAAAAAAAATTAATATTTTTAGTCCAATTTCACTTTTTATGCAAACAAGTATGTGTTTATTTAGTTTATTATTTAGTTTATTGGTATTTGCTCTAAAAGGAAGTGAAAACGAGCTAATCTCTAAAGGACACTTAAAGCCAGTTTTTTCGATTACATAACAAAATTTGACTGTTAAATTCGGCAACATCCTGTATAAACACGCAGCTAGTCCCCACTTTTAATTCGAGAAACTTATGGCCTCTAGTTATATATTATGTGGTAGATTACTTGGTCCAACACGCTTTAATTTGTGGCCATCCAGCACCATCATATTGTTCGCCATACTGATCCCTTGTACACCAGTCTGTCGCATGATGAATGTGACACTCACTGCAGCTGCATGGTGACCCATACTACAGTGCGCGGGTGGACCAGTCCACCAATCTCGCAGTTCACTGTTCGCGTCTCTCCGTTCACCACAAACAGCGCCTCGTTAGCAGGGGTGACCATGTAGTGGCCAAACACACCAGACGCTGCTATTGGCCGGTTGGGAGTGTCCCACTCAGCAAGGCTAGACTGCATTGCCTTACCCACCCCTGTGATCATCTCCACCTTACCTGAAACACCCCCAGTAATGCTTTTACAAATAAACACAGTGTCAAGTATGAAATGTCATTTGTACCATTTGTGAAATTACAAGGTTCTAAAAAAATGTCAATATAACAAAGAGTGCATTATCATTCGGAGCTACTGAGTCTCATAAGTGGGTATTTGCACCCAAAAAAAAATTCCGTTTTAAAAAATGTTCAATTAAATTTTGCTATAAAAATAATCACAGCTATTTAAACTAGTTCCACTAAATCAATCACAATGATTCCAGTTCTCCCTTTATGTGAATGTGTCACTATTGTCGGGTCTGTTGTTGACCAGATATGTTAATACTTTAATATTATTATAAAAGTATTTACAAGTAAAACTCCTTCTTTTAGGATTTAACAATCTCAAAATGTTACAAAAAAAAAAGATTCACCTCTAATTACCATTATTTGTTTGGCTGTGGATCTATTTTCAGTATAACATCAATAAGATAATTAAAATAATTTTAATGTTAGTATAATAATGGGTAGTAAGACGCGGGGCTAATAATAATAATAATAATAATAATAATGTTAGTATAAGTAATGGCTAACAACTTTTTCTCCCCCGCCCCTACAACTTACCTCATCGCCCAACACACTATTTGATATGTATATATATTTTTTGTACCGAGAGCCTGCCATCTGTCGGTCACAAACATGTATGTACGAATTGTGCATGGTTCACTCTTGCGTTGTATCCCAAGTGACCTCTTAACACGAGTTATTCATGGGAACTTTAAAAGAAAGCATTCGGGTGTGATTCCACAAATTAACTATAAAAGCGTAATAACATAACGGTTCATTGTCATTCCTTTTGAACTAAATAAAGGGATATTCTGTGCACCCAAATGGCCTGGCAGGGATATAGTTCATAAAATGAGGTTCTCATAAAAACAGTAATTTATTCTCAAACTAGAGACCTTGCATTAAAGATGTACCTTCTTATCAAGAATAACTTTTTGGTTTATGTTATTCTGGTGTATCCGGAGCCACAACTGTTACCTTATCCTAACAGCCATTCTAATAGTTCATGTATGTTTACTCCTTCACACGCACACTCATACCACAGAGTCAAGAAGAATTATGAGACATACAAACATCTCGGCAACTAGTATTTATAGGATTGACCCTACAACTTTAGTGCTATCAGTAGATATAACAATAGCTGAGGAGACCAACCAAGGCTATAGTCGAGGTTCAAACCCCCTCCCCCGAATGAACCAAATATATATGGCTTTATTTATGGTTCAAACCATATCAAAATTAAGGTACAAGTACTAATTAGGGGGTTGGGTTACCATAAAAAAAACACTCCAGATAGCTTCTAGAGGTGTTTAATATACATAATGTCTTCTAGACTCTGACAATTGGGAGATGTGCTCACCAACACCCCTCCCCCTCCCTGAAATTATTGGCTGGCTACACCCTTAATATCAACAAGAGGGGCACTTTTATTCAGTCAAGGTAAGAATGGGATATTTCAGACTAAACAGAATATATTATGACGCCATCTTAAAAGATATACCATAGTGGAATGAAGTAAAGTAGGCTTGTTACCTTACAGGACAAATGGAGTGTACAGACTTTGGCATCAAAGACTTAACTTCAACTCTTAATTTAATGCGGAACACTCTTAGCATATACCCCGCCACAATACTGGAGCAGGATGGAGCTATTTGTGACTAAACAGTCTTCAGGCAGTAAAAGAGTTTATATGATTCAATAAGTGAAAAATAATATCCTAGACATAATAAGTGAAGCCGGGATCTTTGTCTTTTCCCACCAATGCTTTACCTCTGAGCTATCCTGGTTTGTCTCATATCCAGGGCCATTTTTTTACTAGTTGGTATATTAAGTTATTGTGTCTGTCAACTGAGCTAAGGGCCCCGGGTTCAATACCTGGCATGGCTGAAAAATTTATCATTGGTTAAATGTGGGTTTACCCTTTCACAATGATGAATAAATGGTTGGAGACTGTATGTTGTGCCTGTCCTACTCTTAAGTTAGATTATAAGACATATGAAGCTACGACAGGCCTAGCCAGCCGATGGTAGAAAATATATGGTGGGAAATGGTAGAGGATGTAAAGTAAAGTCTAAGTGTGGTGGAAGTATCGGCCACTCAGCGTTATCTACTATCACAGTCCACGGCAACTCGTAACTGACAGAATGCTGCCATGCACTTAGTAATATTAATTAATGAGTATCACAAACTAACACCTGACAGTGGTAGAGCATGTTATTTAGCTATCAGAGCTGTGAGTTACCTGAATGGTGGTAAGCTAACCTCGACAGCTATAGTATGGTTCAGGTTATAATATAAAGTATAAAGTCATATTATAGTTAGGCAAGGTAAGACTGCTCCTATGCAGGGTAAATGGAGAGTACGTCTTTGTGTCTCAGTTTGCCACTAACCACTGCCCTTGGTGAATTACTGTCAACATACTACTCCAGGTTGTGTTGGTAGCTACTTCACCCTGAATTTATTGCGCTAGTCGCGTGTGTTTTGTTCTGGCAGACTTTGAACTTAACGAGTGTGGTCAGTTCCTGGATGAGTGAGGGGTTGACAGTGTTTGATTAATTAAAATTTGATTTGCTTTCATTACCTTAAAATAAGGACGAGTACTTGTTGCCATGGATGTGGTTTGGAAAATGTCACAGTACTGGTACATTACTACTTAATCCTTAATTAACATTGGGAATTAATGTATTAATCTTACAGTTAAGTTAATTTTGTAAAATCTGTCGACACACGTCTTAAGGATACTGGTACAAAAACATAGTTTTATTTTGTTTTTGTTTTTTGCAACATGGATGTACAAATTTAACTCTATTCAGGATTTTAAACAATAATATTGACAAATCTTTACAGTTAGGTCAATCTAGTTGTATAAAGTTAAAGAGAAGAATGAAAGTTATTAAAAGAAGGAAAATGATGGAAGGATAGATGTTTCCGCCACAGGCTGTAAACCGTTGATGATGATGATGATGATAATTTGTATAACGTCATAGTTCTCACCTGAAACTAGATTAAGGAATAATATGTCTTCCTTGTCTGTAGCGCTAGCGTACAGGTCGTAGCCGTGTGTGGTCTGCGACGGGTAGAAGGTAATGTCACTGATGTTCAACGTTGTCTTCACATCAAACAGGAACTTGAGACCACTTTCTGGAAAAACAAGCCATGTCACACCTCTAATATTTATTTCTCAACTTTTGGCTATGAAACCTCAATTGATTTTTAAGAATATTTTTTGTAGAGTAGGGTTATCACTCCACTTGAGAAAACACAGGTTCATTTTGAGTTAATTTAAAGCAAAAAGACAGGTAAAAGGGCAAAATGAAATCACTTTTTTTTGCCCACTGAAGTACTTGCACAAAATTTAGAGACAAGTTGTTAAAGAAAGCGATGAATTATTGGTCTTAAACATATTCAAACTAACAGTTTTAGGATATTTCTTTTAACGATGTAAAATGAAGAAAATATTAATTAAATTTATTAATTACTATGATAATTTATTAAGTAAAGTCAAATATTTAATAAATGTGCAACATAAAAATGGCATTAAACTATTGATTTTTATTAAATGCTCAAAATACAGTCATATGTGGTTCGTGGGCTACCTTACCATACATCAACACCTAAGCAACTAGTGGGGGGAGGGGGGGGCAGCCAATGTCCTGTTGGAAAGTTTGTGTGTAGAGGGTTTTCATATATCATTAAATATGTGTCTAGTGATGATTTTCATCTTGGGTCCATGACCTGAATGTCATCAGTTTTTTCAAAATGGTCACCAAATATAATACATGATTTTAAACGTTTGACAGCATTTTATTTATTTTATTTTTTATTTAGCACCGCGTCTTACTACCTGTTTGGGTTATACACTTAAGTACTAATTATGCTAATGGATTAGGAGTTGGGAAGGTTGAATTTAGAGGAAGTGAACCTGCATTTCCGTTGAGGGAGAGTGGAAAACCGTTTAGGAAAAACCACCCCCAGTTCACCCGACCGAGATTCGAACCTCGATCTCCCCGTCCTTGGCAGTCGAGCTCAACACGACTAGCGCGTTGGCTAACTACGCCACTGAGGCTGGTTTGACAGCATTTAATTCATAATGCAACCAAGTTTGGTATCAATGGAAAGCTCTTATTCGTGGAAATGCAACTAATCACATTTTATTTACATATTATAACATCACATTCAAAACAAGAGCATTTAAATTAGGGTGTATTATACCATTTATAAAATATATTGGGCAGACTGAGAGGGAAACTTGGATTTGCATGTGTTAGCATTTAAAAGAGCCCTTCCTTTGTTCTTTGCATTTGTAAAATAAATTACACAAGGTGGGATTCTAAATATCTCAAAGAATGCAAGAAACTGTAAGAATTACATCCCAACCATTATACGTCATTCAAGAAGGGCAGCTTTTTTATTCAACATGGAGCCAGAAAGTTTAGTAGTGTTGCAATGGAGCATGTCTATAATAAACCTGCTAAGGGTCATGGAGGAATCATAGGACTTACTCGTCAGAAGCAAGCAGTTGCACAGAGACGTCATTAAACATGAGAAATTATCCAAAAGTCAGTTCTATAGGAATATGTGTGGTCTCCAAGATGATGATGAGTAGGCCTACACGTTGCATTATGAATTCTCACCCGATTTAACTCATTCAGGTGAGGAGAGCATTGAAGGCATGATGGATTTTATCACTGAACGAAAAGATCCGTTTGATTTAAATAATGCACAAGACAAGTTGTATAACCTTATCACAGGTAAACATTTTGACGAACATGAGGAGAGCTTCAAGTTTACATGTGACAAAATGAGAGAAACAGCATACTAGCTATTCCGGCAAGAGTAAAACCACGTTGATAAGTCCAAGAAGCTATGTGATATAGTAGTATCAACTTTCAAAACACCTCTTCCTTCATCTCACACCACCGCAACCTTGTTTGATTTTATGTCAATTGCATGAAAAACTCAAGCAGCTGTGTCTAATTCTATTAAGACTTTTGGGGACTTTGCAAAGCTTATCATTCATATAATAAAAATGATTGCACTAAACTCTTCTAGGATTGACATAATCTTTAATATATACAAAGAAGATAGTATTAAATCAGCTAAATGACAAAGAAGAAGAACCACCCATCTAATTAACATGAATATTGATGGAGTGGAAACCCCTCTTTCAAAAGATATGCAGGCATTCTGGGTATCTTCAAGTAATACATACCAGTTGGGGCAGTTCGTCACTCAATACCTGATAGAATGCAATGGTTTCAGTGGTAAGCCAATTTATATTGGCGGACTTGGTGAGGATAGACTACAAGCATACTGCTTGAAAATAATACTAAAGAAGACATTTCATCTTTACAATCTGACCTGGAGGAGGTTGATGAGCGGCTACTTCTTCATGTGCATCATGCATTTGTTAGAAATTTAGAGCACATTATAATAGCATCCTCAGACACTTATGTCTTTGTATGCACAACATGGTGCTTACAATGAAAAGAAGAATACAGTTAACACTTTACATCCTCGACCTAGGTTTTATTCTATCATAACTCATCAGGGAGGAGTGTTAAATGCACAACTTTATAAAAGAGGAAACAATTTTGTTTTAATTGTATTTGGAAGAAGGTATAGGAAATGTGAATAGATACATATAAAAAGGACCAATGTCCTTTCCTGTGTTTGTCCTTTATGTTATACCTTTTACTTGTTCCTATCCATGTGTCCTATCATTCTTCACAATTTTACATTTTCTCCTAGTTCGTCACTCAATACCTGATAGAATGCAATGGTTTCAGTGGTAAGCCAATTTATATTGGCGGACTTGGTGAGGATAGACTACAAGCATACTGCTTGAAAATAATACTAAAGAAGACATTTCATCTTTACAATCTGACCTGGAGGAGGTTGATGAGCGGCTACTTCTTCATGTGCATCATGCATTTGTTAGAAATTTAGAGCACATTATAATAGCATCCTCAGACACTTATGTCTTTGTATGCACAACATGGTGCTTACAATGAAAAGAAGAATACAGTTAACACTTTACATCCTCGACCTAGGTTTTATTCTATCATAACTCATCAGGGAGGAGTGTTAAATGCACAACTTTATAAAAGAGGAAACAATTTTGTTTTAATTGTATTTGGAAGAAGGTATAGGAAATGTGAATAGATACATATAAAAAGGACCAATGTCCTTTCCTGTGTTTGTCCTTTATGTTATACCTTTTACTTGTTCCTATCCATGTGTCCTATCATTCTTCACAATTTTACATTTTCTCCCTTTTGTGTTTTTTTTTTCTTCTTCTTTTAGGAAGTTGCGTTGCGAGTTTCACACTCCTTCCTTATAGTTCTGATAGAATGAAACCTAGGTTGGGGGATTGGGCGGTGACGATCAATTTTCTTTAAGAGGCAACCATTACTTCTTTGTCCTATGGCAGCAGTGTAAAATGTGAACTCTGTTCTTATTTTCATTGTAAAAGCCATATTGTCTTGTGTTCGTCCCCTTTTATGTTTCTATCCACCCTTACTATACCTTTTTCCAAATATAATACAATTACCTCATTAAGCGAAAAGAGGTTTTCCTTATAAAGATATGTTCAAGATTTTGCAAGTGTACATAAAACTGCCGCAATATACATAATAAATAAAATACTTGTGCACAAACAATATTTTGTATTTCACCCAAATGTATGTGAAGATATGTAAAGTTGCACTGCAACGAATAAGAGCTTTCATATGATACCAAACTTGGTTACATTACAAATTAAGTGCTGGTATACATTTAAAACCATGTCCCATATTTTGCGGTCATTTTAATAAAAAATTATGACATTCAGGTCATGTACCCAAGATGAAAAATATCACAAGACACATAGTTAATGATATCTGAAAAGAAATCCTCTATATACACAAAATTCCAAAAGGACTAAACTGCCAGTCATTGGACACTAACCCTTCACCTCCTGCACGACAAGTGTGACCCCATCTCTTCCACGGTCCAAGGTCACTACAGTGCGACTGTTGGGTGAGACATGAGGGCGCCCATACAGGCCCAGCTTGTGGCTAACTACCGTGTCCGTCAAATAGTCGAGCAGGATCTGGCCCATAGGACGACTTGTCACGGGCTCCCAGCACTCCACAATCACAAACCCATCTGAGACAAATAGGAAGAAACCCAGCATCCTTCATCTTGTGGGCAAGGGTAACTGACAAGCATTTTGTAAATAAGGGGACAGAGGAAGGTATATACACGCTGATGTTGTTTTGTTTAGATGCCAATTAAACTTTGAATATTAAATATAAAATCTCTCTTAGCTAAATGAATTTGGCAAATTTTTTCTTTTGAGTTTTGTATTGTTTTATAGATAAATAATATGTGTTCCCCTGCTTGTCCTCCTACTAAAACCACACAAGGGTTTTTTTGGGTGGCAGGGGTCCAATATTTTCTCACATGGGAGGGGTCAGAATCCATCTTCATAAAAAAATGTTATCATTGTTTATTGTGAGACAAAATCTAACAAAAAAGGTCAGAAAATAAATAAATTAGCATAGTTATAAAATTTCACTTGTATTTAATTCATTACTGCTATTAAAATATTCTAAAATTTCACATCGCTCGCTTATTACCAATCCTTATGCCTATTAAAAATAACTACAATAAAAATAATCAAATTTACCAAATCTTAAAAAAAAAGAGGGGGGGGGGGGGGTTGTTNTTGCTGGGGGGAATAAAAAATCATGGGGGAAAACCTTACATTATTTAAGGACGGCGACTAAAGATGAAACACCAGGGCTAGAGTTTTAACTTTTGTATTTATTCTGATTTCTATTAAAATATTAACTATTCAATAAACAGTAGTTATTTAATGTATTTGATTTAGAAACAGGTTGTCACATTTAAATTTTACAAGATCAACTTATATTTGTTTTAATAGTTGTATTAGTTAACTAGTATAAAAATATATATGATTTGGGTGGGCTTAGGTTGGTTGCAGGGGCGGCCCAAGGTAAATTTCGCACCCGAGCGGGATTGCCTTTTGGCACCCCCTTATATAACGAGGGATAATAGGATAGTATGAAGATAATCCCCAAAACTAGCAACTCTAAATCTAATATACCCTGGGCATGATAGGAAAAAAAAAATAGGTGAGGACCATTCTAAATAGATTCTAAGGACACCCAATTTAAGAAATTTGTTGGTGAAATACCACTTCAAATAGCCCTAAGAGGCATCTAAATTTCGAAAAAAAAAAAAAAAAGTGAAGAACATTCTAAGTTGCTTCTAAGGCATTCCAAATTTTTTTAAATTCTGGTGAGCACTTCTTAAAATATATTTTAGGGGTTTCCAATTTTTAAAAATTGGCCAAAGGAGGAATACTTCAAATATCCTCTACAAGTATTTGAATTTTAATATACTTTGGGGGGAGCACTATTTTAAAAAGTTGTTAAAAGAGTATGATTTTCAAAATTTCTCTAAACGAGGGCCACTCCAAATAACTTCTAAGAGCATTACATTTTCTAACCTTAACTGGGGAAGACCCCTATTGTATAAAATAACAATGTTCTTAATTCTTAGGGTAATTTTAAATTTTTTATGAAAATAATCCGAGGGGGAAACTCCATAAATGATTCTCATACAGTACTATAAATGTTCCACTGTGAAATTGTATGAAAAGAGTTAGGATTACAAAGAAAACTATTAGAACATGTTTTGAAGACAATGCTTTTCTCTTTAATTTTGATAAAACGAACGGTTTAAGAAATAATTGTAATAGAACGTTTAAGCAGGGGCGGCTCGTCCCTAAGGCGCGAAGGCGCGCGCCCCCCAACCCCACGAATCCCCAGTTCCTTTTAAAGTTATTATTCGCACTCTCAAGACAATTTTATCTTGTCATAATAGTTTCAAGAAAAATATGTTTTTGGTTTAAGTAATAGCAGGCAATGTTTTTAAAATGGCATGCTGTCGGGCGCGAGGCTGTCAGCGCCTGATATTGTGAAACCAAACCTTCCCACCCCTTAACCTGCTGTCCTCCTCCTGCTATAGCTAGCATTGCTTATTCTTCTTTTGAAGGCGCACTCCCTTACGCGCCCTAAGGTTGAAAGCTTGTGAAATGTGTATAGCGTGAACCAGTAATAATTGTCGTCAGTCATCCTGCGTGCTCCTGCATCTTGAGGATGTGTGGCGTGTGTTTCTATAATAATATTATGTAGGGTTATTTTAGGATAATGTTTATTTGAGTTATATGTCTTAATATTTTTTGTAACTAGGCATAATATGAGTATTTCAATTCAGCCGCTTAAGACAACGAATATTGCAAGATTAACTCTTGATCAAAAAAGAGAATTGAATTCATTAGGTAGGCCATGTCCTAAATTTTGTATGGAACAAAGTTAAAACATATATACCTATATATTTATGCACATTACACAGCTGCAGAGTTTCTACAACACATCCACGTCCTTTGGGGGAAGTCTTTTTTTTTATCTTTCCATGTTGTTTGTGATATTAATTTTTGAGTTTAACTAAATGAATATTTAGCAAAACATATTCCAAAATTTGTGTCTTCTTTTAAATATATTATTTAGAAATAATTTATGAATTAAACAGGCGCCCTCCAGCTTCTAAAGTGACGAGCCGCCACTGCGTTTAAGGGAACCTTTTTTCAAGGTGGCAGATGTAAAATAACTTTTTAAGAATGGCCCTATATAACTATATCCAATATTATTCACCACAAAAAACTATATCACTAAGTCAAATTTCATGCTAGTATCAAAAAGTGAATAATTGTGATGCTTAGTAACTCTATTATTACTCCCAGGTTACATTAGGTTAGGAGTTGTGAGGTTTGGGAATTATCTCCTATATCATTCCAAAGCTATGTTAGGTTATGTTGGTGCTCTGTTTGGAGCCGCCCAGTTCGCCCGACCTTTAAGTCACCACTGGTTGGTTGGCATGCTGAGCGACTTTACAATATTACCTCGGCACAACACTACTAACATGGGCGTCGTTAGCAGGGCGGACACGCCCCCCCCCCTCCCCCCAATAATAGAATAATTTAATTTAATAATTTACCTTACATGATAAATTTTAGTTAGTTGAACTGTATAATGGAATAAAGTAACTTATGCATTACAAAGAGGAAATTCAATTCACAACCAACTCGACTCGATAACTAAACAATTATAGGGTTTACAACATTCTGTGAAATACTACAATTTGTTTTCAAATGTGGAGCATCTTGTTTGGTTTTACCCAGCTCGTCTTGTGAGGCAGAGAGAATTTTTAGCTCTCTCAGACGACTCAAGACATATTTACGTTCCACAATGACTCAAAAGAAACTGAACCACGTTATCCTTCATGTTCACATGACATCTTGAACACAATCAATATTAGGAAAGTTTCTGCAACACTGGTCTCCAGGTCTGACTGAATTAAGGAGAAAGACTTTTGTATCAGTTTTATCCTAATGTTTATATTATTGAATATTTTATGTCTAAGGTACATGGTTATGGACTCAATTGAAGTCCTAAAACTTGGTAGCCTGCTACATTTGTAACATGGCTCTAAATTCAGAAAAAGGACTTATGAACCATATCTATCCTAATGACAATGTTAGTTATTTTGTTTTGTGGGTTTTGACTTAATTTATTTTTTGCAATTAGATTTCACGTGTATGATATATTTTAGTGTGATGATGTACAAAATAAAGTAGCAGTAAAATTAGTTTTCAATAAAAAAATGTTATGTCCCCCCCCCCCCTCCAAATGTATCTAATGACATCCATGCTACTAGAAGGTTGCTGACCCCTGGTCTAAAGAGAGAGTCATAAGGCAGTTGAATCAGACACATTTAAAAAAACTGATGCCAACAAACCAAAACCACGTTACCCTTTCCTAGCCAGTGGTTTTAGGTTGATGACTTACATAGTGCGGAGAACTGAATGTGTTGCGGCACGCAGTTGTTGGGAGTGAGGTCGATGCTACGAATATACCTCATGTTCGCCAAGTCCAGCTTATACAGCCCACGTTGGTTTGTGTGTGTCACATATCCATACTTGAAGGTGTGGCTCATATCCTGTAAAGAAGACATTAGCACTGAAAATTACTGACTACACCAAGCTGCCTTCTCTTTACCTCATACCTTGCCTGGTTCCACTATGGTGTGACTTATAAAATAAGACTATACTATAGCATAATCAATCAAGTTAGAACTGTTACCTTTCACAGTAAAAGGAGTCTACATTTTAAAAGAAAAAGTCACTCTACTATTACTATCATTATATAGAAGTATATTTATAGCAAGATCCGACATCTTAGCTCAGTCGGTAGCAGGTCTATCTACTGAGCTAAGAGTCCCAGGTTTGATTCCCGGCATGCCCATTATTATTATCATCATCATCATCATCATCATCATCATTATTATTAATCACCGCGCCTTACTACCCGTTAGCGTTATATGCACTTACGTTAATGTGAAAATGGTAGGGTGATTGTGCGATGAAATGGAGGACCTACAGTTTAACGTGGGATCCGAACCACGGTGGAGGCCTGGCATTCCCCACATTCACAAGTTGTGATTAATACACGTCTTGTCAGAGGGGAAGGAATGGTTTGGTAATCAGATTAATCTGTGCCGGGACCGTGTAGGACTGGATTACTGGTGACTGGGAGGTCAGGGTTTGAACCCCTGTCTAGTGTACTAAGGGTGGTTTTTACTAAATAGTTTCCCACTCTTCCTCTGCACAAACGTGAGTTCATTTTATTTAAGAGACTACCTTCCTCACCCCTGTTTCATTATTGTGGATAATTTATGCCTAAAGCCCAAACAAGTTGTGAGGCATGACAGAGGGGAAAAAACTAAAATATTTATTAATAGTAACTTCTATTAATGCCCAAAAATCTTTAAATTCCCTAATTGGTCAGTGAAAAACTAGTTTACATCCAAAGTGTTTGGTTATTCTCCGTGTTGGACATACTTCATTGGCCCATGGATTTTTACTAAGAGGGGATCCACCTCCAGTGTGAGAGCTTTGCGATGCTCCCCTTAGTGTGCATCACATTTTGGTGGAGTGTCACAAACTAGCCCCTATCCGTCTGGCTCTTGATTTTAATGGTGACCTTCATTTTTTACTACGCGACAGTGCAGATGGAGTCATATGTTTACTTCATTTTATTCACCATGAAAATCTTTTAAATGCCATTTAATTCACTTTTATAAAGTTACCAATTTGGATTTTATCTCACATTGAGATTATTTTTAACATTTTTAATATATTCATATTGTATATTTACTGTAGTCCTTACATCTGCTTTTTATCAGGTGTTTTATACATATTTTTCTGCCCTATGGAGATTTTATTTTGTTTTTTAAATCTTTTATTTTTTCTTAAGAGCGGTGATGACCATTTTGTGTCCACGCACCACAAACTCGAATAATAATAATAAATGTATGTTTATTGTTGGAACTAAGAATCCACTATGGGTGTGCAAATGATATTTAAAAATGACAATGACCAGCTTCGGTGGTCTAAGGTGTCACTTTCCTAATATACTAGATTGTTGATGACAGGAAGATTGAGGTTCAAATTTAGGCTTGTTTTGCATGGTAGTTTTCCACTTTCCCTCTACATAAATAAGGATACATTTTTTCTAAATTCAATCTCTCTCAACCTTAATATAATAAAGTCATTCGTTGACATGTGTAAAACCTGGACGGGTAGTGACATTCAAGGTAATTCTCTCCCATACAAACTCTCACTGAGACATACCTGGACGGGTAGTGACAGCCAAGGTAATTCTCTCCCATACAAACTCTCACTGAGACATACCTGGACGGGTAGTGACAGCCAAGGTAATTCTCTCCCATACAAACTCTCACTGAGACATACCTGGATGGATAATGACATCCAAGGTACGTCTCTCCCATACAAACTCTCACTGAGACATACCTGGATGGGTGGCATGAAAAGCCCACTGACGAGGTCGAATTGCCCGTCGATGGGCTCTGGATGCACAGTGTGATGTTTCCTCTTCTGGGCAGCGTCCCGAATGATCTGAATAGTTTTGATGCCCTGGTTCACCTCGCTGCGCCAGTTGAGCACCCATACCTGGTCCAGATGAGGAACGTAGTGGAGCTCCACAGGGAACTTGTCTGTCACCACCACCTGGAAATATTCTCCACCTCACTTTACTGTACAAATCAACCACCACAAGTATTGTTATTATAACTCGTTCAGATATTTAAAATATACTTGGTTTGTAGTGGTTGTAATTTAAACTGACTTGGGTGAAATTTTTTTGTCTTCTTTTGTCCCTCCTCTCTATTTGACAAATATGAGTTACAATAAAAATACTTGCGACCATCAGAATATTTAATTTATGTCATTTAACAGAACACTTTCTTCACACGTCATTACATCTTTCATTTACCCTAAAATGTAACAGCCACGCCTTTATGGACTACACTATGTAATTATACTGGGAGCTTAACCATGGTGGAACCAATTAAGGTAAACTTGCTACCTCTCGGGCTAAACGGAGGGCACGTAATAATTTGAGTTTTCATTTACCAGCATTAACAGCCGCTTTAATTTACACCACTCTATTTGACTTGGTTTCATTTACTTTACTTTCATGGTTAATTTTATAGTTCAATTTTTTTTTTTTTTGCCATTTCAATTTACTTTAGCTATTTAGCCACTTTGTTTTCTTTACTACACAGCTTTATTTCTTCACTGACACTATATTCTTTACCAGACTGGTCAGTTTGTTTACTCAGCCCCAATTTACTCCAAACCACTCTCTAGTCAAGAAGTATTTGGTGTTTTATTGAAGAATGTTATATTATAAATGGCTATAAATTAACTTTGCTTTATATAGCACAAAATTTGATAAGCAGCAATGTGTTATTTTGTTCATATCAATTAAGAGTGTTGAATGTACATAAGATATAGAATGCAGAAGATATGATTTAACATATTGCTTTTTACTTTCTCTCAAGCTTCATAAAAAAATCTAACTTATATATATATATATATATAAGCTGAGAGTAGATCTGTCCGGAAAAGAAAACCCACTTCCAAATGAGCTGGAGAACTGAAATTTGGCAAGAAGGCAAAGGTAGGTTGCCCCATATAACCATAAAAATCTTAAAACAGGAAATTTCAAGATGGGACACAGGAATTGGGCAAATAAAAATTTGTCATAAAGGTAAACAGACCACTTCAAATAATCATAAAAGTCTGAAAACCTTATATTTGTAGATTCCCATCCAGAACATATAGTGGAGGCGTGTAGGNGGAGGAAGAGAGGTGTTAGACAAAAAAATAATAATACTAAGTGTCATGGAAATTATAACTTTTGCGGTTAGCTAGAAGGACAACTCCAGATAACCAGCTGTTTCATCACTGTGAATGGGTTAACCCACATTTTTCAGCCATCCTAGGAATGGAACCCGGAACCTTTAGTTCAGTAGACTAACATGCTACCGACTGAGCTAAGGTGTGTTTAGGTATTACTAATGCTAGCAATGTACTAACGTCCACCACGACCATCTGAATCTTGCTGATCACAAGGATCCTGTCCTTGCGTGGCTGTGCAACATACACATAGCGGTTGGCGACATTGATAGCGTGACCCCAGCTACAGTTGATTCCTTTATCCCCGCACACATATTCCTGAAACACAATACTTGCACTCAAAGATTTCATTTGAGCATGAGCTTGAATAAAACATACATTGGTTGGTTTGTCCATAGTCGTCCAACTTGAGAGTAAACAAACATGTAACCTTAAAAAGTTACATTAGTTTTACAATACATCACATTTCAATGGTACCTTGTAAGTCAGTTTTTTCTCAAACAAGGGTACACCAACAATTTCATGGGGCAGGTAACATCCCAATAAGTTGTATTTATCATACTATATATATTTTACTTTCTCTCGACCCATCGGAGAGATAAGTATTGTGATCGGCAAACTCAAAATGTTGATAAATGTCAACATTTCATGTCACTCTGAAACCAAAAAGGTGTTTTTCACGATTCTTCGTGTCTGTATCTTACCCTATAACTGAAATTATTTTACCAATCTTGGTATCAAAAGTTTTCCGAAGGTTCCCGAGTTTTTGGAATTAGATATCTGGCCATAAAATTAAAGGTACAGTGGAACCTGGATGATTCAAACTTGAAGGGACCAGGAAAAAATTCAAATTAAATAAGTTTATTAATAGGAATTTCCTTTTCCACTTCCTTTATCACCGCTACTTTTTCGGCTATTGATAGGACTGTTGCTTGGAAAGTGACATCACGATACACACATAAACACTATTGTACAGTATGCACTAAACTAAAACTAAACAACAAAACAAAATAAACTCGCACGTCACAAGAATATTGCCACAACTGAATCACTAAGAACAGCGCATGTAACCGCTCGAGAGGTTCGACTGTGATTAACGGAGTACAGAATTGTATTATGTAAACAAAGACGTATGTGTGAGTGGGGGAGGGGGATGGGCGTGAAGAAGGGTACTGACCGCATTACTGCCCTGTTTCCAAAAATAGAAGAACATGGGGCCACAGCTAGAAGTAGGAAAACAATACTGCACAGTACATTACAACTTATGAAAAGTTTGAATTAACCAAAACAAAATTCGAATTATCCACAATTTTTTAACATTATTTTAATAAAAAAATTAGCAGGACCAGGCGAAAAATTCGAATTAAAGACAATTTTGAATTAGTCAGGTTTCACTGTAGTTTACTTAAAGACAAAAGGAGGTCAAATAAATTGTCTCAAAATCAGCTCTAATAAGTCTTATTTAATTTATTATTCAGGCATTGATTGACATTACAAACAAAATGGTAACTTTCATTTTCCCATGAAAATAACTTTAAGGGTACTTAACATAGTGAAAATTTCCAATTTTGATCATTTTTCCTCAACTATTGAGATACAAAATAGCATATCATTGTAAATTTGTAATACTATAATAATTTAAAAAAATATATTTTATTTGGAATATGTTTTGATAAAACCAATAGTTTCTGAGCTAAAAGCAAACATATCTTTTTTTTAAGGGGGCCTTTTAAATTTGAAATTGATTGCTATGCTCTTTGGTGGGCAGAGAGTCAGAGCTGTTCCTCTTTTCTTAATGTTTCTGTAAAAGTGTGTATTATTTAATTTCACAAATCTTACTAGTTTTAAGTAAATGTCCCTATTTTCAGGTAATAAATAGTGATAAAGTCTGTGGTGCATCGTACCATTTATTATAATAATAAGTTGTAAAACAAATTAAAGCAGATTGTGCTGTGATGCCATACACTTTTATAATTTAACAGTACTTTGGGCCTATATTCTCATAGTATCAATAGCAGGTTTGTGAATTTGCTTAGATTTTGAAGGTAATTAAAAAAAAAAAAAAAATTTATATCTGGTTCCAGGTAAAGATTTTTAGGATGGTCATGATAACAATGGTAATTTTGAGGAGGTTGTGATTGTGGTCTATAATGACTAAATTCAGACTTTTCTTTAGGTTAACATGTCTTTACTGTTTTATCATTCTGTCATATTTAATCTTAGCTAAGGCTTGAATCCACTAGAGACAACTAAAGTGTGATTTGCTAGTGTTCTTTGGTAGAAAATTGCACATACTCTTATAAGTCATACTTTGATGTGTGGGGTTCGTAAGTTAAGCCATGGTCCTGAAAGTGCTATGCAGCTGAGAAAGTTTAGAAAACACTGTTTTAAATTATATAAAAGGTAAGACCAGCTACCAGGAACTTAATTCCTAACTTAGTTTTGTAAATATATTGCAGGTACAAGATATAATTTACTTTATCTTCGGGGGGTTATGTATTTGAGTAATGTTAAAGTTGAAACTTGAGTACTACAAATCATTGCTCCATTTATCTATCACCCATTCTGGGGGCTGGGTGATCCAACGCGCTACTTTCACAGTACACTAGACTGCCGATGATGAAGAGATCGAGGTTTGAATCTTGGTTGGGTTTAATGAGGGTGGTTTTTCAAAATAGTTTTCCACTGTCTCTCCACGCAAATTTGGGTATAGTTATCCTAAAATCATTAGCATAATTAGTGAATAGGCATATAAACCAAATAGGTAGTAAGACGTGGTGCTAAAATATTAAAGAAATTGATCTACCCATACTTTTCATCACCCATATTGGTGAGCGGACTAAACGTTAAGATCCTTTATCTAGCCTGGTTGTCTGGTTTATTAATGACAAGGAGGTCCTGGTTTAAATTTTGGCCAGATATATTTAGGATGGTTTTTCCTGAATTGTTTCACAATCTTCCTACGTGCAAATGTAGGTACATTTCCTCAATATCATACCTGCCCACCTTCGTTGGTGTTAATATTTGGACAGCCTCAACGGGCAGTAAGTAATGATGTGGTGAACAAAAAACAAAGGCTGATAAGTTTATAGTAACTAGGGAGCAGATTCTTAAGCTCCGAAAATGTTTAAAATAAGCAGGCAAATGGGGATTTAGGTACCAGAGGGGGAAAAGTATAAAATGGGCAATATAAAATTGATAATACTACCTCCTATTTTATTACTTACATCCAATTCACATTGATGCTGTTTATTTTGGCACTGCGTCTCACTACTCGCTTGGGTTATATGCATTTATTGTACTAATTACGTTAATATGTTATGGATTAGGAAGGTGGAATTTAGAGGAAGTGTATATGTACTTAAGTGGAGGGAGAAGTGTATATGTACTTAAGTGGAGGGAGAAATGTATATGTACTTAAGTGGAGGGAGAAGTGTATATGTACTGAAGTGGAGGGAGAAGTGTATATGTACTGAAGTGGAGGGAGAAGTGTATATGTACTGAAGTGGAGGGAGAAGTGTATATGTACTTAAGTGGAGGGAGAAGTGTATATGTACTTAAGTGGAGGGAGAAGTGTATATTTACTTAAGTGGAGGGAGAAGTGTATATGTACTTAAGTGGAAGGAGAAGTGTATATGTACTTAAGTGGAGGGAGAATTGTATATGTACTTAAGTGGAGGGAAGGTGGGACACAATTTAGTAAAAAAAACACCGAAGTACACCAGACAGAGATTCAAATCTCGATCTCCCCTTCATCTGTAGTCCATTTTATTGTGAGAGTGACACCTTAGCCCATTCGACCACTGAAGCAGGTCATATGTTGTTAATCACCAGATAGTGCTCTACATTTTCAGTAGAGAAATCGGTTATATTTTTTACCATTTGAAAAGATGAGATCTATTTCACACTATGTCAAGGGACAATATTATAAATTGGCCATTTCCGAAGAATTTGAACTTTTCTCCTACAACGGAATGCCGTTTCCTCACCAGATGTCTGCCCCCACTCCCATTGTCCTCCACCTAATTTACGCTCATTGGAAGCTATTTAAAACGTTTCAAACTTATGAGAACCTAACCAGAATACTAGGGGGATTGAGGAGATTGGTTATTACTAATAACCAATGTCTTCAAACCTTCTAGAATTCTAATTTCCTTTCAAAAGCATTGAAACCATCTGAAGCTATATAATGTTGCATAAATATGACTAAAACGAAGAGGAATACCCCTTTCCAGGGTAAATGAGCTCAGCCAAAACTTACTTGGCGTGTTATACAATAGAATGAATAACTAATATATGTCACCTGAGTCCCAGGAATGATATCTGTAGCTTGTATTTGGTGGTAGAGCCTGCATGCTGTTGGTTCATACACCGACACGCCCCAATCATGAAATGAAAAAAATCGTCGTTCTTCGTTTGGAGCAGCTAGAAAAATATAATTTACAATAATTATCATCAAGTAGTTTTAATGTGTACTTTCTGAACTGAATGACTATACATCAGCACAGGATTTTTAAACTAATTTAAATCAAGAACAGACACACCACCCTACCACCATGGCCATCAATTCATCTATGGGAAAGTGAAAACTCCAATTTTAAAATTGATAACTTTTTTGGCCATACCAGGAAACAAACCCAGGACAGGACTCTTAGCTCAGTAAGCAGACATGCTACCAACTGAGTTAAGGTGCCAGGCTAACATTTTTTAAGACAATGTTCAAAATGACACTGGTTACCCAAATATACGATAAAACTATGATTCTTTTATAAGTAAGAATCTATTTTTATACATATTTATTTCATTTATTATTTTGTGTAAAATGAGATATATTTTGAATTTTACTTCCTCAAAAACTATTGTAACCTTAAAATTTTAGACTTTGTAAATATAAGGCATATTTGATGTGTCTATGACAAAATTGCACAAATTTCCCATATTGTGTATTATAACCAAGAAGAAATTTTTCAAAAACAGGTTTTTGGTAAAACTACTATTAAATAAGTTTTACTAATAAAAACAAACACATCATCTTGTTAATCACAATTCACTCTTTATGTACTTATACATTTTAAACCAAATTGTTCAAATAGGTTATATTAAACAAAATTCAAATTTTCAACAATAAATTATTTGTAAACTAAGTTTACCCTAAAATTATGTGTTATCAAGACCATAGCCAAGGGGAGGTTTTGGGGGTTCAAACCCACCTCCTTCCCAAAAAAATTGATAAAGGAAAGACTGCCTTATTTACTGTTTAGACACAACAATAAACTATAAATCTTTAGCTTGTCACCACCATTTTAATGTTTGTATCAATTTTTATAAGATAGGTTTTGATTGTGTTCATTAGTCAGACAACAAAGCCAGATAGACAAAGACAAAATATTAAATATGGAAAAAGGAAGTATTAGCGAATGTGGGGAGAGTTGTAGAAGTGGGTAAGATTTGAGATTAGGAAACAACAAAACCTTTCAAGTTGAAACCACTCGAGAACAAGAGTCGGCAAGGAAAGAATATTAATAGCGGGAATAGGATAAGTATAAAAGGGGAGGGGGTCGAGTAATCCACCCCAACTGGTCACTGTTTGAAAACTGCCACTATTTATATTTTCGCAAAAAGTTTGTCTGCAGATAAGTAAAGTGTTATAAATACTGTGATGTGTGAATGATTTTAGTTTTGTGAGTTTAATGTGTAGTGTAGACTAGTGTTAGTTAAGTTAATTATCGTAAAGGTTAAACTGGTTTCCTGATTCTGGATGCTAACATTTGTTTTTTTAACTTAGCACTATGAATTCCAGAAAACAAAAAAACAAACAATAATGTATATTTTCATTTTTAGTAGGTAGTCCCCTTTATAAAATACAAACATATTAGTTTGTGATATGAATTGATCATATGGTACTGCATTATTGGCGTTGATTTATAATTATTAATAATGTTAATGCTGCAAATCACACGATTTGACTTATGAATACCTATGTGAAAACTGTTTTGAGTTACTTTTGTAACTGCCAAAAAAGTGTCTTCCTATGTGAATCTGACTGTGGCAGGGTTATCGAAACAGCTGGACTACAACCACCTCCCCTTACCATCAGTCACCTTTGAATACCTATGTCTCATAGATATAAAAGTCAAAATCTTCAATATATATTTGATCATGTCGGAAATGTCTTTATTTGAATAGTGTACAATTTTGGACTATGTGGGCAGGGGTAATTCAACTTTTTATCCAAGCACAAATTATTAAATCTCTAACTTTACTATAGAAAGAAGAAATCTTATTTATTTATAATATCCAAGTTGGGTCAATGGTGGCGAGACCTTATTTATGTAAAGGAGGTAAGATATGGAGGTACACCTTGTTTAGACAAAAAAGGGGTTTTGAGGGACTTGGTCTTCCTTCCCCCAAGCCTAAGGAATTCCATAGGTCCTTCCCCCGGCAAACATTTGTCAATTGAAGAGGTTTTCGCCCGGAATATTTTTGGATAACGTACTTCTCTAGAATCTATTTTGAGTAGTCTACCACAGATAACTTAAAATGTAGATGCGTGAAATACTTGATTGTAATAAGTACATAATTAACACATGTTTGGGTTATTGTTTAGTTTTATTTTAAGACCATAACCCTATAACTTAATGTAACGGTGCCATTTATCGGCAAATTCGTAATACACTAGATATACAGCTTGATCACCAATATGAATTACGGAAACAATACTTTGAAACTAGTGAACATGAAGGAGCGTAAGACTACCACAGAGTGCTCTTAGGCTACTCGTTTTACGAATACAATAAATGTATTTACGGACGCCACATCCATTGATGACTACGAGCACTACTGAGATCGGCTTCGGGATACCTTGAAACGTCTAATTAATTAGTTTAGACGACATTATTCACGGGCGAAGACTACGAGGCTATGTGGAACAGTGTAAATCTTATTGAAATTGCCAAACAGAAATACTTCCCACCATAAGACTAAAGCCATTTTCGAGAGAGTTAAAAATGTGGTCACGCTTCTAGAAGGAATTCGAGTCATCCATTGACAAGAACCCATCAATAGCACGCATAGATAAGCAAGTTTTATTACACTTATACTTAAAAGGTGAGCCAAATCACTTATTGGACAGTATTGCCATGACAGCAGACACTTACGAAGATACAAAGAACATTCTATGATCACGCTAGGTTAGCGGGAACCGAATCATTCAGTCTCATCTGGCTTATTTATAGGGCATACAACCCCTATATAGGGGTATGTTTTTAAAAACTTGAAATACTTCTGCGGGTCGGCAAAACTTTAACAGTGACTCAAGTTCAAGCCTCTAGGACTATACTAATTCAAAAATGTTATTTGCTTTGTTTTTAGTTATTTTACTTATTTATTATTGCTGGCTTTCCATGTCTACTACCTGCACACCATCGAAATAACATCATTTTTTCTGTTTATCGGTATCTCATCAAGGTCCTCAAAAATGTATCTGCGGTCCGCCATTTGTTGACCACTCCCCTACATCATTCTACTTCAGAGGAATCGGACACCATGTATATTGAGTGCAACCGACGAATTCAATCACTTTGGGAGAATGTAAATTGTTATGGTCGAGTATTAGCACCGAAAATACTTCGCGCCTTCCTAGAGAATATTTGTTGCCGATGGATTATTTACATCCGAAAAGAAAGGGTTTCAGAATTAAATATACTGAAACTCGTGGAATTTTTAAATTGATAAGTAGAAAATAAAAGGTAGGTACATTATGTATGAATAATATTATTATTAAAACTATTGAGAAATTCACATACACATTCTAAGTACATGGTTAAATAATCAAAAACCTTACATACAAAACGACAACACCATTGTTTATATATGTTTGTGTAAGAGAGTGAACCTACCGCCAGATATTTCCAACCATGCCGCCTTAGTTAAATAAATAAAGCCTGGTGATGTGGTACAACACAGTGACAGAAACTCACTTGGAGTGGGTTCCTCCTGCACTACCAGAGAAGATATGTCCCTAGTCATCCCCCCGATGTTGACCGCCTGGCACATGTAGGCCCCAGTGTCAGCGTAGCCGATGCTGTGAAGCTGCAGCTCTGTGCCGTTCCCAACCAGTTCGTACTTGTGAGGCAGGTCCAGCTTCAACGGCTCGTCATTCTTCAGCCACTCGACCTGTACAATTAATAGTAATGGAAGAAAGAAGGAAATTGAAAAAACTTCAACAAAGAATAATATATTAGGATAAACAACGAGTTAAGTAGAAAACAGACAAAACAAGGAAAGACTATATAAAGAAGATTGGCAATGAGATTATCGAACTGCAAAGAAAAGGAAGGTATAACCTCATGTACCAGAAAGCAAAGGAGCTGGGATGGAATGAAAACAAAGATGTGTGAACAATAGGAATAGAGAACCCCAAAGGTCAGATGGTGATGGATCGTAAAGAGGTTCTTACCATTTGGGAAAGAGATATATATAAGAACTATATGACAAGGAAAATTGACCAAGGGACCTGGAGATTGAAGCAGAAGATGAAGTAGAGGAATACGAACAAGGACCAAACATTTTAAAGAGGGAAGTGGAGAGAGCCATAAAGGACATGAGAAGAAGGAAAGCTGCTGGAGATGACGACATACCGTCTGACCTTCAGAAGGAACTGGGAAACAACGGATTAATGGCTGTGACTAAACTTATAAATAGGAAAAATCATTATAAAAATATTATGAAATGAAAGAGAATTGGTATTTGATGGTATTGGTATTAGATGGGGTATTTATGGTCAACGAGAAAATAATTTTTCAAGCATTTTGGTATAAAAAAATTATTAGGTAAAAAAACTTACAATTTTAGTAAAAAGAAACATGTAAAATTAAAAACTAAAAAGTTTCACTATAAGTTATTGTTTGGATATAAATTACTTAGAAAAAATGCAGTTTAGCTAAAATTTAACTGTACAGTTTAACAAATAAATAAAACCGTTGATGAAATACAATAATTGTAACAACAAAATAAAAAATAAATATTATACTGCATAGCACTTATTTTGTAATGAAGCAGCCTAATGGAGTACTTTTCATTTTAAGTTAAATCTCATTAAATTAAATAGTTGCTCAACGGGCTCTGGAAGTATTTCAATTATTTCACTCAAATTGACAACTGGAATGAGGCTTTTTCATCCAGCTACACAACAAAACTCATGACATGTTCTAAGAAATGTAACTACAACTTCATCATCTTCTTTAAAAATACTCTCATATATCACTTTTCCAATATAATGTATTTTGATTTTTTTGGTACAAAATTCAACCCAAACGTAGTCTCCTTGTTTTGAGACCTCTCTAGGTCTGTCCCTATCTTCTTCTTCTTCTATCATTCTTGATTTTAACTACTCCCAGACCTATTCATCAATTTCAGAAAAACTAATCTCCTTGTCACTGGTCACAGTAACTTGATTTATTAGATTATAATGAAATACGTATTACAAACAATTGTGCAATAAAACTTTTCCTGAGTGTCAAGAATGATTCATAGTACTGTAGAGTACATACACAAATTAACAACTATTTTTGGAATTGCCAGGAATTGAACCAGGATCTCTGAGAGATGACCGTCCAGTGACAGAGGTGATATGTATACCAAACAAAATATTTGGCCACCTTTGGAAATGGTTCTCCGATGACGTGACAAAACATGGAAGATTCTTCTCCAGGCCGCCGTGACTGGATCCTCGGGGTCACTTTCACCTCTGGGATGGCTGAAAACATTGAATACGACCACAAATTGATGTTTAAGTAGTTACACTTTATGGAATAATATCCAGCTTAGTTGCTCAGCCCAAAGTCGAACCATAGGCTTGGCGCTAAAAGTCTCAAAACACACAATATTTTGCCTCAGTAGGCCCTCCAATCAGGCAAGTACAAAACAGAAATAATATGCTCTATGTTAAGATTTATAAACAAACACAACCTTATCCTGAAAAGTGAAAAATGACACCTGGACACGGGAATCGAACCCGTCCAGGTGTCCAGGTGTCATTTTTCAATTTTCAGGATATGATATCTAAGAGGTGCTATCCTCACTAAAATGCATAGATGATAGCTTCGGCTATCTGATTCATTAAACACAACCTTACTAAGCCTAATCTTCCATTCTAAAACTATTAAATGTTTGGACTAAACCTGTTCTTCGCTTGTCCAGTTTATGTAATAAGCATAAACTCGACTAGTTCATGAACTAGCCAGTCCAAGCAAAGAAGCCAGTTCATGGAACGGACAGAAATTTACCCATTTCAAGCAATGGCCAATTTCCCTTTTAAGGTGTCAAATATATTCATATACAAAAAGTACTGGTATTGGTAGCCTTCTAGTGGCTTTAAGTAGCAAAAAGAAATTGTGAATAATAATAATGACTGTGCACGGTGAGCTAGTGGAATACTGATTGTGTGTGGGGAGCTAGTGGAATACTGACTGTGCACGGTGAGCTAGTGGAATACTGACTGTGCACGGTGAGCTAGTGGAATACTGACTGTGCACGGTGAGCTAGTGGAATACTGACTGTGCACAGTGATCTAGTGGAATACTGACTGTGCACGGTGAGCTAGTGAAATACTGACTGTGCACGGTGAGCTAGTGGAATACTGACTGTGCATGGTGAGCTAGTGGAACACTGACTGTGCACAGTGATCTAGTGGAATACTGACTGTGCACGGTGAGCTAGTGGAATACTGACTGTGCATGGTGAGCTAGTGGAATACCGACTGTGCATGGTGAGCTAGTGGAATACTGACTGTGCACAGTGATCTAGTGGAATACTGACTGTGCACGGTGAGCTAGTGGAATACTGACTGTGCACGGTGAGCTAGTGGAATACTGACTGTGCACGGTGAGCTAGTGGAATACTGACTGTGCACGGTGAGCTAGTGGAATACTGACTGTGCACGGTGAGCTAGTGGAATACCGACTGTGCACGGTGAGCTAGTGGAATACTGACTGTGCACGGTGAGCTAGTGGAATACTGACTGTGCACGGTGAGCTAATGTAATACTGACTGTGCACGGTGAGCTAGTGAAATACTGACTGTGCACGGTGAGCACGTGGGTTTGCACCACGTCCTTGTTCCGCTGCGCGTGGCACGTGTAGTTCCCGGCGTGGAGCAGCTGGATCCTTGTCAGGTAGAGAGAGCCATCGACGAACACCCGGACCTCTTCTTCATCCAGGGACGACAGGTCTGCCTCGTTGCGACGCCACACAATGGGCGGCGGGGGCGTCCCCGTCACGTCGCACTTGATCTCCACGTTGTCTCCTACTCGCGCCGACAAGTGGTTCACTTCTAGAGCTTTGTCCAGGGACACCACCGACACACCTGGGGGGTTCATTGTCATCATCACGACACTTAATATTGCAGATTGGGGTTGTTATCCAGGTCGAGTCGGGGTGTATGTGGGCGGAGGCAAGGGTGGATCAAGGAGGGGGGGATTGGCTTCAAGTGATATGATGATACAGCACCACCATTTGCAACAAACCGGCTAAACGACTAGCGGGACGCGGGAAAACAGTGCATGCAGCAAATCACGCGGGACGACGCTGCAGTCCTACGTTCGCCAGCAAATACGCTGAATTTATTCGCCCCGGTTAGTGCACCCCCACGTCCCGCGTTGGTCTGAGCAGGCCTGCTCGAAAGTTCATGGACGCCAGAACGTTAGCCCTACATTCAACCCTCTTCTGAGACACGTCCGTCCATTTCCTAACTTGAGACTCAACCTCCTTCAAATCTTTGTTCACATTGTCCTCTCAGTGACGTCTTGGCTTACCAAGAGGTAGTCTATCTCCAGGTTTACCAACTAAACTTTGTGTACATGCCTGTCATCTGCCATACGTGACACATGACCACTCCAGATCAGCCTGCGCGCCTTAGTATCCTCAATAAATCCAAGCCATAACTTTGTTGATATTATTATATTATTAAAATTGATTTCACCAACCCTAGACTCAACATTCATAGTCATTTGATTATGGTTTTAAAAATCACCTGTACATGGGAATAAAACCCGGCAAAGGTTCCGGGATCTATTTCTGTGTCATTTTTTAACCATATTTAAATTAACACTAATTAATTCTAACCATCGCGTTAAAAGTTTCCTGAAACAATAATTGCATGATTTTCAATTAATGTGGTCACACTTAATCAATAAAGTAAACTTGTTGAATCGTGTCAATGCGTTTTACAGGCTAAGAGCAGTATTAGTACTTCTGAAGTGTTCCAAGCAGAATGAGGAACAAACTCAACGGATCTAGGATGGCATGAGAATCGCTATAAAATAAGATCCAGGGTTCGTGTCCTATTTTCCCGCTATTATTTATCTTTACTTGTGCATTATAAATGAGCGTATGATTATATTATTTAGGAGTATTTTGTTGAGCTGGTTTTCGTAAAATTTGTTGATGATGCATTATTTTGTGTCGTTTAGCAATAGGCCTATTAAAGATATTTACCAATTATTATTATTATTAGCACCGCGTCTTACTACCCGATCGGGTTATACGCACTTACGCTAATATGAAAATGGTAGGGTAATTGTGAGATGAAATGGAGGACCTACAGTTTAACGTGGGATCTGAACCACGGTGGAGGCCTGGCATTCCACACATTCACAAGTTGTGATTAATACACGTCTTATCAGAGGTGAAGGAAGAGTTTGGCAATCGGATACATCTGTGCCGGGACCGGGGATTGAACCCTGGACCCCCAGCACAGAAGTCTGACACCTTACCCCTAGACCACCAGGTCACCGTTATATTCACTAATAAAACAATAACTGTATCATAGAGAAAGGTGTGTACAGTTAGTTGCCTCTGTTCGGAACAATCACATCTTTATTAAACGAACCTTTTATTTTGAATTTTATCTTGTGAATGTGGGGAATGCCAGGCCTCCACCGTGGTTCGGATTCCACGTTAAACTGTAGGTCCTTCATTTCATCTCACAATCTCATTACACATTAGCGTAAGAGCGTATAACCCGAACGGGTAGTAAGACGCGGTGCTAATAATAATAATAATAATAATAATAATAATATTTTGAATTAGCAAACCATTAGAGTTCAATCAAATATACAGTGGTCACATTCACCCAGCCCAAACGAGACCGACAGGTGGTCGGATGACCGAAATGTCAGATAATACAGAAACAGTGGAAAGGGCTCGAACGAAACAAATCAAAATTAAATGGACTCAATATCGACCTATTTTATGGGCCTAGATTGACAAATGAGGAATTTAATATAAATATATTGTAACGATGATAAATTTGAATATTTTTGAAGCAAAGCCTTTGTAAACCGTCCTGTTGCAAAAAGGAGGTGACAACCCTCGTGTGGTAAATAGTCACTGAGCAGTTAGGACCTGGGTTCGTCGAGAGAAAACATATATTTTTATTTATCCCCGAATCTGAGTCAGGACCGTAACTTTCCCGCGCCGATCACTAGATTGGATCACATTTTAATCCTCCCACTCCCCCAGAGGTATCTCCAGGACCTCTAGGTCTAAGGGGCTTTCAATCGTTCTCTCTTTTAAAGGAGTCCAGATCTTTATCAAGGAACCAGAAGCTGGCGAACAGAATATTTTGCCATCAGGCGAAATTGTAACAAATAATGTTGTCTTTACTGAAGTTTTCTCAAACACTTTGTAAATATGTATGTCTCTTTGTGTTTTACTTATTCGAGAAAAATATTTATTTTCCTTAAGTTTAAACAAAGTCTTGATTAAGTAAATTATTTCTTTAAACTATTTTAACCTAAGTACCTATTAGCAATTTGTGCACGGGTTTGCTAGTTTATATGATTATGGATTTATTATTTCTTCCGGCATCTTTTAACATCTAATTTTTGAAGGTGGGGGATTTTTTTAGTTCTCAAACGAAATCGAAGAATAAACTAATACTTTATAGAACATATTATACACCTATAACATAATGCAGAAGCATAGTCTTGCAAACGCAAGCATTGATGATCTACGAGTATTGTCTAGGAGTGCATAGTACAGTTAATGACTACTATATTATAAAACTAGAGTTACAGCACGGTTTGTGGCACTGCGTATAGATGCTTAACTCTAGCTTCAACTAAGCTACATGTAAATAAGAAGCAGCTGTAAAGCAGGTGAAGCGACTTACTGTATAACTTACTAAACGCCATGTAAAACTCATTAATATTGAGTCGTCCATCTTTGTCTGCATCGTCGAATTGCAGCATGTGACCTAGGCTGCATCCTCTGGCAAGCTTGCTGAGGTGTTCCCGGTGGCCTATCTGCAAACACACATCACTACAGTAAGTGTCAGAAGAGCTTACAGCGGGTAAGCCAGCGTCTAGTGTTGTCCGCTCAACGGCTTTCAGATCGAGTCTCGGCCCTCGTGATGGTCACATAAGAGCCGATGATGGTCTCCCGATGGGTGAGTGTAGGAAGGAGATCTGCCCGTACAGACTGACTCGCCCATGTTGGGCGGCCCTCGTCTTGATGTCCCAACCAGCGGGTTGGGTGGCTAAATCCTTATAGGGTTATCTATGTAGGGGTGGGAGAAGGTTAACCACCCTCTTCAACCACACACCAAGTGGCTGGTAGTGCGTACGGGTATAACTGGTCAGGAAACCTCCCAGCTGGTAAATGTAGGGTAAAGCTTCGGCAGTCCCTAAGGCTGAGTTTCTTCTAACTTCCTTCGTAACGCTCGTCGTTACATTGGAGGAGACAACTCCCCCCCGCCAAGGGCTAATGAACAGTGTCCCCCCCCCCCCTCCTCCTTAGATACCCAATGAGGTCTGGGCACCGAGTGACACAGGGTCGGTGGGTGAATGGAGCCTTGTAATGGAGTGACCGTTTCCCATCATGGACGCTGGGAGTTCCGCCGTTTTTACGGTCTTGGTTGTTTGCCACGTGTTCAAAAGTCTCTGGTACTGTTATATAAACCTCCTCGGAGGACGGGTGGCGACGCCACAGTCTATAGTCGGGAATATTAAGCTTACAACAGGATGACCGTTCCCCCGACTGTCGGATTGTCTACCTCTGGAAGAGTGTCTGACTCATGAAAGAGGCTATTCTAGATGGACACCTCCTGTGAACAGCGAGGCGAGGGGATGGATGGATGCAGTCACCTAGTCTGCCATGGATTCCTAATCTTACAACGACATTTAATATATAGATATTGTCTTCTGTTCTTTAGACAAATCAATGTCTATTGCATGACCTGGAGCTCATTAATGAACATTCAGTCTGAGGTTGTGTCTTGTACTCCATTGAAGGGTGTAGGCTAATGCTATGAGCTTTATTTGACCTATAATCTAATAACTGCAACTACATTTACGCGTAATTCCTTTAGTTGTACTTTATTCTCACTCAATGCATTCTTGCCTGGAAATACTATCTTCACCTGCCGTGACGTCACAGGTAGGCAACGTCCTTAAATATTTGATGACAAGCTTGGCAAGGTTTAAGTCCTGTTCTAAATTGACTTTGTGTTTGAAAGTCTACGTTAGTTGCCGGTCTCCCACTTGAAGCAAGGTAATGAGCAGTACAAAGTGATGTAGCCTATTACTGTCTAGTGTCTATATCTTACCTGCTCTAGCTCGTCCTTTTCCAGAGCGCCATTGTTGTTCTGATCGTAGTGGCTGAACATTATGCTCACCAGGTACTCTTTACCAGAGCTGCGGTTGTCTTCAGCCATCAGCTTAGCATGGTTATACAACAGCAAGTTATCCTGAGACAGAAACCACACATTTCTTTCAAAATAACATAAAAAAAGTGTATGAGGTTTGTACAGTCGTCCGTTACAGATAATACAGTGGACTCCGACTTAATTCAAAGCAGTACCTAACATTTTTTCATTTATTTAAGGTATTTAAAGAGCATTTCACGAGAATTTCTATGAACGAGAGGGAAAGGGCCTTCCAATTTTGGCGGGAAAGGTATTTTCACATACAATCCAGGGTTATTTACATGCCACAATCGACATGGGATCGACGACTTTACTTCTCCTCCAAAAGAAGCCATGCCACGGATTATTATCACTCAGGAAGAATTCGTCCAACCCGTTTGGGTTCGAACCCATGGACATAGGGTCCTGAGGCGACCACTTTACCCCACGACCATCGAGGTCGACCAAGGCAACACCTACATCATTTATTATAATAAATAGGCTTATCTTTACCACCTCTGTGGTCTAGTGGTCAAGAGTTCCTTGCTACAAATCCAGAGGTCTCAGGTTTGGTCCCCGGCTCTTACAGTGGGTATAGGATGGAGTCAACTCAACCTCGTGAGGACAAATGAGGAGATACTTGAATAAAGAAGTAGCTGCTCCGGTTTTAAAAACTGAGGTTAACGGTCGGAGGGAACGTTTTGTCAATCACATGACACCCTCTAGCCACACAATTTGGCCCTATCTTCGCCAATAGACGGACACTGCTAGGTCGGTATGTCCTGATTGAGGGTTATGGTATCTTGCTAGCCAAGCACCCAAACTCTCAAACTCTCTCGGTGAATGCTAAGGACTAAAGGGAGCCAGTGAGGATTGTGTTGAGAGCAAGGCCGTAGCCAGAACCTGCACCCCCTGGCTACGGCCTTGCTACGGGTTTAGGGTTTCAATCCCAGCCCCCTCTCCCAAAAGTAATTGACAATAAAAAGATTATATTGCCTTATTAAAAGTCTAAACAATACAATAAGATAATAGTATGAAGATAGAAGTATTCTTGTTCGTGATTGTGTTCATTATTCAGTCAACAAAGCTGGGTAGGCTATGACGAAATATTGATAATGGAAATAAGAAGTATTAGTGAAACTTTGCGACTAGTAGTTCCAAGAACACGTCGTAAATGAGTCGCCAAAGAAAGAAGAATGAGCGGGTGGGATTTGATAAGGGGAAGGGCGGGTCTATCTATCAACCCCCAAACAGATATGAGTCAAAGCTTTATATATATATATATATAGTTAACACGAGTTGGAAATACCTTTATCTGAAAACTGTACCCTTTTATACTATGAAACAGGGTTAACTTAACCTTTTCTCCAAGCAAACTTTATCAGAGAAAGACAAAATCACCTCTAAATTTATCCAGGTTGGATCATTGGTGGTGAAACCTTATTTGTGTGGGTGGGAAGGGTTGGTTAGCCAAAAAATGGGTTTGAGTAACTTGTTTCTCTCCCCCCAGCCTGAATAGTTCCGGGGCCCTCCCCTGCCAAATGTGTGACGGTAAAATTATATACCTTTAATCTATTAGAGTTGTCCTCGAATTGTTCTTGAACATTATACTCCTCTAGGATTTATTTGGAATAGTATTACTTACTATTATTTTTTAATTTTGATGCCCCTTAGAGAGATTTAGAACGGTCATCAACTGATTTTTTAATCTTTTTTAATTCAATGCCTTTAGATTTAGAAGCTATTTGAAATTTTGTAATCGTATCATATTCGAAAATATAATAGGGGAATGACCCGCCTCGGTGGATTAGTTATCTTACGCGCTAGTTTCATGTTGAGCTTGACTGCAGAGGACGGGAATATCGAGGTTTGAATCTCAGTTGGGTGAACTGGGGGTGGTTTTTTTCTAAATTGTTTTCCACTCTTCCTCCACGCAAATGAGGGTTCACTTCCTCTCAACTCAACCTTCCCTATTCCTAGTTCATTAGCGCAATTAGAACTTAAGCGTATAACCCGAACGGGTAGTAAGACGCTGTGCTAAAAAAAATGGCGAATGAAATAAATCTAAAGGGGGGACAGTTAACCTCAGGGGCTTTGGAGTCAAGTGCTCATCTCAGGACATGATGTTCGTGGGTTCAAACCCAGCCAGGATCTACAGATTTTTTACTAAGCGATAAAAATCCTTAGTACAACTTCCTTTCATCAGTCCCATGTCGAATGTGGGATTTAAAATATCCTTGGAAGGTAAGTGAAAATACCTTTCCCAGCAAAATTGGAAGGCCCTTTCACTCTCGCTTATAGAAATTCTCGTGTACTGATTTAATCAGTCGATTCAGAAAGTGCACGTTAAATACCTCAAATAAATAGAGGGTAGCAAAGAATATGTTAAGCAGGCAATGCCCCCTAAAATCCCCCTTCCCCCTCGCTCCCCCCTCCCCGAGACTCCACCTCCCCTGTTCTGCCACCTCGGAGTACGCCTTTATTTATTTAATAAGTGGCCAATGTGACTTTTCAGACTTGGAGGAAGAAATCGCTATGCAAGTTAAGTTTTTAAATATCAAACAAATTTAAACAACTTAATGTATTTAATCGCTGCCTTTGATTACCATAATAACTAATATAAGATTGCTTCTAGAGTCATTTAATATTCGTAATTCCGCTAGGGGTGCCATGCCCCCCAAACCTCTTCTGAAATGTTGACCTGGCCACGTCCTTGGTTGCGAGGCTCACGTTTTATAAAGTGACCTAGAGCAACGAGACAGCGACAATCCAAGACTTGACATGACAGAGAGGGTAGTATTCCTTCGCTGACGTTGATGTTTTAGTACCAAACTGAACCCAAGCTGATGGCTAGTTCGCGGTTCATCCATGTACTGCTGCTCCCCGGCAGTCCCGAGAGGTGACCGTTTGGGATGACAAGCCACTTGTTTGCCTTTTCAGTTATTCAAATTGGGTCCAGGTTGTTTTGAACGGCTGTTTGAAATTGAGTCTAGGGTAAAATACCTAACCTAGCCTAACCTAACAAAATTCGAAGAAAAGCTGTGCAATGTAATAAGATTGAGTAAAAAGAGCAACTTTTTCGTATGAAAGTCAGGGGTGGAACAAAATCTATTAAAATTCCAATAACGACCCCTTCGAAATAACGACCCTTTTCCAGGGAACCGTGAAAGGTCATAGAATCGAGAGTTGTGTACCTACTTTCGCAAAGCACTATTTTGTAACATGGACAGTTTGAAATTATGAACAGCCCTGCATTACTAGTTGGTACAATGTTGAGTGTTGTGTCGGTGTGTGGTTCTGGAGAACACATTCAGTATTATAATACTAGTGACTTGTTGGTTGTTGCTAATGTAATAAATACTAAAAATGTCAAGCCTCAAGAAACGTAAATGCGCTTGACACCTGGTTTGTCAGAGGCAACAGAAGAGGAGAGATTTTTTTTAATATAATTATTAACTCTCCCAAATTTCACTACCGGTTGGGTTATTCTTACTTGTACTAATTACGCTATTGTTGTATGAGTGGGATGGTTTTACCTGTGAGGGCTCGTGATTCTTGATGTCAGTATTGGCCAGGGATGACAAATCTATGGCACGCGTACCACCCAGTGGCCCGCGAACACGATTTGGGTGGTACGCCGACATGGACAAAATTAAACAGTGTATAAAACTTTCCCCAACGTGGTATAATCTTTTGAAGTCAATACAATTTCAACAGTCATGTCATGTTACACAGTACTTTTTGAAGTCAACGTTTATAAATCGTCTTGGCTCGTAATTAAGTGCATCTTTTGTGGTGTTGAAGACAACACGGTTTCAACCGAAAATATAATATATGACTATCAGAATGTAAAATGTCAAACTAATATTGGGTATACTAAGTGAGGTTTTTTTCTAAAGGGTTTTCCCACACTCCTTCCAAACAAATGCGGGTAGATTATCTCACACATGTTTCCTTCCTCATCACTCCTACCCCACTAGAGCAATTATAAAATATACGTATAACCTGAACAACAGCTTGAGCTGGAAAGAAGCATTTTGGAAGGGAGGTTATTTTTATGTAAAGACCCGCCTCGGTGGCGTAGTTGGCTAGCGCGCTAGCCGTGTTAAGCTCGACTGCTAAGGACGGGGAGATCAAGGTTCGAATCTCGGTCGGGTGGACTGGGGGTGGCTTATCCTAAATCATTTTCCACTCTCCCTCCACGCAAATGCGGGTTCACTTCCCCTAATTCAACCTTCCCGTTTCCCAATCCATTAGCGTAATTAGTACTTAAAGCGTATAACCCGAACGGGTAGTAAGACGTGGCGCTAAATAATAATCATCATCATCATAATTTTTATGTAAAGGGCGAGAGTCATCATTTTATTTTATTTTATTCAATAATTAAGTGGGTGAGGTCGAGAGGGGATGTTTTTTACTTAGCTTCCAAACTGTTTGATCTGGGATGGAACTTGGCAGAGAGGTTCTTTTAAAGTAACGGCCCAGAATATTTTGGGATTTTTAGAAATTCAACCCCTAAAGGGTTGAAGCGGGAGGGGGTGGTTTTTATGTATCCTCCAAACCACTTGAGCCGGAAAGATGAATCTTGGCAGGGTGATTCTTTTTTAGGTAAAGGTCGATAGTTAATGTTTTATTTTTCAAAATTCAACCCTTAATGGAGTGAAGCAATGAGGGGGTGATTTTTCCATATATTCCAATCCGCTTGAGCCGGAAAGATGAAACGTATTATAAAACAATCCCGTGTGAAGAACGGTTTATTTAGCTAATATTTAATAAAGCCAAGCTTAACCATTTATTGTTTGTGTTAAAACTAAGACATTGTTATTATAGGCCTTAATTCTGAGTTTACCAAATACTCTATAGAAAAAATAGATTAAATGTTAAAGTAGAATTGAATATGTGTCTGTGTGTTTATACATAAACATTGTGATTATGTATATTATGTACAAATACAATGTATTATTATTATTATTTAGCACCGCGTCTTACTACCCGTTCGGGTTATACGCTAAATACAATGTACATATAGTATATAGCTTAACAATATTTACGAATATATGCACATAATTCCACCTCAACATGTAATGATATATTTCTCTCCATAGTGAATATATTATTTTTTTCCGGGCGTAACAATTAATTAATAATTAAATCACATATTTTAAATAATATTATAGTATCTAAAAAGTTTCAAACATAGTTTTAAAATAATTTATGTTGACTTGGTAATTTGATCTAAGGGTGGTATTTCCTAAATTATTTTTCCAGTCTCCTTCCACGCACATACGGGTACACTTCCTATAAAATCAACCTTCCTCATCCCAAACACCTTAGCGTAATTAGTACACAAGCATACAACACAAACGAGTAGTAAGAAGCATTACTAAAAAACGTATCCAAACTAATATACACAATCACGTTAACTTTCAAGTGTAATCCGTCTCCCTAAAGTTCCTGCCAACAACCTCCTGAGGCCTCAACTCCCGACAACCTAGAAATGTTGGGTGGGACTCAATTCAATATTTCCCACCGCTTTCCAAGTACATGTCGTGAGAATTTTGCGAATTAAAAAAAAAAAAGCTCCCAAAGTTTTAAACACGAAAAGAAGATAATTTGTTGTAACGAGTCATTAACGGATATCGCGCACTTTCTGAAAGCTTTCAGCTCTCTTATTCTTTACAAAATATGTTGCAAAGTATTTAAACTTTCCTCAGGATAATCCAGTGTTTCATATAACACACTCTTCCAGTTCGGCTGTATTTCTGTGTGAAACCTCGTCACACTGATATAAATACAATCATGACCTCGTGTTCTCTACTAAACTTATTTCTGTGTGAAACCTCGTCACACTGATATAAATAGTCATGACCTCGTGTTCTCTACTAAACTTATTTCTGTGTGAAACCTCGTCACACTGATATAAATACAGTCATGACCTCGTGTTCTCTACTAAACTTATTTCTGTGTGAAACCTCGTCACACTGATATAAATACAATCATGATCTCGTGTTCTCTACTTAACTTATTTCTGTGTGAAACCTCGTCACACTGATATAAATACAATCATGATCCCGTGCTCTCTACTAAACTTATTTCTGTGTGAAACCTTGTCACACTGATATAAATACAATCATGACCTCGTGTTCTCTACTAAACTTAAGTCACGATTGGGATCATACTTTCTATTTAGAACAATGGTAGCAATAACTGAATAGATTTCATTATCTCATTCTCATGCGAAAAAATAATAAGTTAATAGAATGACACCTGAACTGGTGGACATGCAGTCTAATTATCATGCTCATTTAGTTTGATTTACCGTTGATGTAGAGGTCAGATTTTGAATCCCGGCTGGATTTACTGAGGGTGATTTATTTCTAAATGTTTTCCCAATATCCCTCCATGCAAGTTTGGTTAATTTCCTCACAGTTCTACCTTCCTCGCCCCTGACATATTAGCCTGATTGGTGGCCGCATGGTCTAAGGCGCTACTCTCGCAGTAGACTAGACGGCCGATGACTGGGAGACCGAGGTTCGAATCTTGGTCGAATGTATACTGAGAGTGGTTTTCAAAAATAGATTTACACTCTTCTTCCACGCAAACGGGGTACATTTCCTCTATTATAATTTATTTAGCACCGCATCTTAATACCCGTTCGGGTTATACGATCAAGTACTAATTACGCTAATGGGTTAGGAATTGGGAAGGTTGAATATAGAGGAAGTGAACATAAATTTGCGTGGAGGGAGAGTGGAAAACCATTTAGGAAAAACCACACCCAGATCACCCGAACGAGATTCGAACCTTGATCTCCCCGTCCTTTGCAGCCTATCTCAGCATGAAACTAGCGCGTTAGTTAACTACGCCACCTTACTCATACATAAAACCACCAGCGTAGTTAGTATATAAACTGAACTGTTAGTGAGACTCAAGGGAAGACAACCATATCTGAACGCCTCGATGATCTTGTCTCCCCTAATTGCACGACGATAGCAGTGAGAAACATACCTTCATGATCTCGTATTCAGGTATAGAGCACTCCGCCTGCTTCTCTGTCTCGTTTAGGTATGGATCTTCTACCTCTGTCTTGTTGAAAGAAGTCTCCTCGTAAGATGGGGTCGTACTCGTTCCATTAGGATGTGGAGTGTTGGTGCTTTGGGGATAGTCCTCAGTCTCTGAAACAACTAAACAAGGTGATTTATTGATGTTTGATGCCTTGGTTCTCATTGTGTAGCTGTCGAATAATATATGTATCGTGTTTACAGGTTCTGCTCCCAGACCACACTAAACATGCATCTCACGAATGCCTGGACGTGTAATGGATTTACACACGCAGGACTGTGCACTGACTGTGTGGTTATATAAACACCTGGACGTGTAATGGATT
>CABFVZ010003262.1:68725-81146 GCA_902151445.1 Timema monikensis | reverse complement strand
AGCACATTTCTTTCTTTCACATATGTATTTATCCATGTTCTCTTCTTTTTCGATAGCAATAATGCACAACAATTCAAAAAATCTTCATCTAAATCGGATTTAGAACTTAAATCCAATAAATTTTGCCTGGAATTCATATTATGCTGAGAGAAATGCAGAATAAACTGAGATGTTTTAGACAACACAGTCAACTCAAGTCTTTTCGCTGTGGCGCATATCCGCATTAGTCCGGTCATGTCAAGTAAAGTCCAGTCATGTCAAGTCAAGTCCAGTCCAGTGGCTGTGGCGCCCTACCTTAAAAATGGCGTCTCGGTGACGTGTCACCCATAACCGCTAAATATTATGGAAGGTCAAGACGTTTGCGCCCGAAAAGCAAAGCCAGTGAAGCCAATCGCCATCACCAGTATTTTAAACACATTGTTCCTGCTGGATGGAGTCTACGCCAAGCGAGTAATCGTTGGCATGAACGTCAAGAACAACTTTACACCCTATGTCCAGCTAGAAAAATGCGGAGGGAACTGCGCCGTGTTTAACCGTACAGAGTGGCAATATCTGGTCAGCTACAAGTCGGTCATATCAAAGTTTTTCAGCTACACGCAACCTCCTCAGAAGATTAGTCTGACTAATCATTAAATCTCTCTGAGACCCATGTGCATTGAGTGTATGGTCGTCATCTGCGAGAAACAAGACGCCGGACTCAAATGGGTTGCCTATCTAGCACCTAGCTGGTTGCGTCTTTGTGAGGTGTGGGACCTCATCGACGTCACCGTCGACCAAAGGGACATGTGGTCGACCAGCGTCACCCGCTATTGCAACGATTTGATTGACACGTTCGTCGTGGAAGTATGCGACACGCTAACAGAATCGGCGGATATCATCAACCTAGATCAGCCTACGGTGGAAACGCACATCAAAAACCAGGATCTTATCAACGCTACCTACTATACACGTCAAGTCGTCGGTTTGTACTATTACATGCTGGATTGTGAAATAAAAACAATTTTACCAACGCATCTAAAAGACATTGTTGAAAAATGTATGAACGAATATATGAGACATTCCTGTAAAAATGTATATTTGTGATGTTTAATAAATATATGCATCTTTGTAATATCTGTGTTTTATTTACTCTTTATCCCTTACGAGTCCCAACTTGGCAACCAGGGGAAAACCCGTTGCCCTGCTCAATGACCTCAATATCTATTCTTGTTTCAACTCGTCTTGTTGGGCCGACAAACTGGTGCCAGGGAAAACCCAAGGGGGTTGCGACACACCGACCTATTTCCCGATCTATTCTTCTCTCGTGAGCCACCAACCTGGCGCCAGGGAAAAACCATTGCCCGGGTCAATGACCTCAATATCTCTTCTTGTCTCAGCTTGTCTTGTTGGGCCGACATACTGGCGCCAGGGTAAACCCAGGTTGCCAAGGTCACGATTTATTCTTGTCCTTACTTGTCAACCCGCCAGACTGGCGCCAGGGTTGCGGCAGGAGGGAGGAAGTGAAAGGCAGGGGAACCAATGTTCATTCTACCCCTGACAGTCATAGCGCGAGGTTCTTGCTGCTTGTTCCAGGACAGAGCCTTGTGACGGATGAAGCAATGTTCCTTCTACCCCTGACAGCCATAGCGCGAGTTTCGTGCCGCTGCCTCATGCTTCCCCCATATAAACTACAACGCCCTATTCAACGAATAAAAAACTCCAACACCTCAATCCTACCAATTATTTAATTAACAATAAATAATTAGCAATCATTAATAATTAATCATCAAGAACCAACATGTCCGGGGTTTTTAGGCGAGGGGGCTCTAGGGGAGGGGGAAGAGGGGCAGGAGGAGGGNAATTAGCAATCATTAATAATTAATCATCAAGAACCAACATGTCCGGGGTTTTTAGGCGAGGGGGCTCTAGGGGAGGGGGAAGAGGGGCAGGAGGAGGGGGAATCAAACAGATGTGGAAAGTAGGTCAGGGGGTGGGGGAAGGAGGCTATTTATAGCAGCCAATCAGAGGAAAGGAGGTTAATTGAAATCACAATACTATCTCGTGGTGTGTCGTAGTGTGATGAGACATCCAAAGGGCTACTTTTAATTGCATCATAAGACTTAAGGATAATTGTTGTTTTTAAAGCTTTGAATCTAGAATGGCGATTCAAATAAGTCTGCTAAGTAAGTGAAATATATAATACATTTTTCAGCTGTGAGCTTAATGTACAGATTGTCTTTCCCAGCACTCAACAAAATGATCTCAGTCTCTGACTTAAAATTGAACAACCTACCAGGCATGCTACCTTCAGAAAGCCAACAGAATTTGTGTGGTAAAGAAGAGGTTGATGGTCACTGTTCAACTCCTAACAAAAAAAACTCAAAAAGTATAATGTTCAAAGCACTATATTTTACAAAGATGTTTATTTTAATTAGTAAATTAAAACAGAGTTAGTGATTAAGGCGGAGTCTTACAAGCCAAAGCCTACCTATGAATGATGCGATGAAAACTAACTATCTTAAGGTTTTGTCGTAGTCAGTTGAATAAAACCAGTTCGACGGCCCGTAATAGCTTGTGCCCATCAGTATATATGCAAACCACATTTGTCCAACGAAGATTATTAGCAGCTAAAATGTAAGACAGAGTTGAAAATACATCAACAGCTTTTGTTGTTGTTTTTAGAGTTTGGTAGAGCAAAATCTCCTCCGTAGATTGTTTACCATCATTAAATCTACAACAAAATAGCAACTGAGAATGATGTGTAATGTCATTTGTTTCATTACACTGAAAAGAAAAGAATGGAGGTTTCTTTAACTTTTATATTACTTGATTTTTCAAACCTTGAGACATTTAATCAACTTTGCGTTTTAATTTATCGTTTGACAGTGATAGTTTTGCAACTTTATTACAGATTCCTTCACCAAGTATAATACTACACTCAGTAAGTAAACATGGTTTCACAAGAAACTCACCAATGGTATGTGGCTTCTTATCCTTTGCTATCAACAAGGTGATCTTGTAATAATCTTCCACGGCTTTTTCATTTTCAACTTTAAATCTTCCATTCGGATCTATTTTCATGCGTTTCAGCGAGTTCATCTTAGCGACAAAAATCTCGGTTGGTTTGTCCTTCAAAGCAGGGTTACTAGTTAACAATTGACGTTCCAAACTCTCTGGTCACATGGCATCGTTACTCAAAACCGAGTGACAAATAACCCTCTGAGGCAAATGACTGCCGTTTATCTCTATAAAAGTAAACCCGTATTTAATATAGTCATCATTGTACAACCTTTTCTTCGGTAATGATTTAGACATATTTACTAATCGCTATATTGCCACTCACACGATTATTAATTATGGACTGAGCACTGAGTGAACAAACAATAGCGATACATGAAAACATCAACACAGTAGCAGACGCAAACGTAACCGACACAAGAGAAACACGTCCCGAAAACTCTTGAACACTCAACTAATAGGAATTGGTGGGAGGTACCACTCCTCCTATTCGACTGAGAATAAGTGCAATAAAGCCAAATAATGCAGATGAGGCAAGTTCCTGGGAGTTATGGCGGTGACAGCAAATTGATCGCTTTTTGTTTTACGTTCAGGGTTGTTTGAAGGCGTTTGCCAGAAATGAAAGCGTTTTCTCCGAATACTTTGGAGAGTGTGTTTGCCTTGTGGCTTTTTCCACAGTTTATCAGAACGCCCCTGAAATTCTCTCACACCTCCCCAAGAGGGTGCGCCCCCAGGTTGAGAACCCCTGCTCTGTTATTTCAACACTTTCCAGTCTCTTTAGAAGGGTGCCATAAAGTCCATAATTCTGATCGCACTGACAATATGAGTGCCCACGCACAGGAAATATATGAGCTATTTTCTCTTTCATTATATGAGGCAACCAAGCACAAAATATCACCGGAGTAATGTTCTTATTATGACTCCCTGCTTTGGGATATGAAAAATATATAGATACATTACTCATATCGATACTAATATTTCTTTACTCGATACTTTTTCCGATACTTTTACTGATATTAATACTCACACTCCGGTATCGGTTCGGTGGCGAACGCAACCACTTTTTTTATATCTTCACTTATGCTGGGGTTAAAGGTTTACTAGGATGAACTGTGGAGGAAGAACAAATTACACTATTTCTCAATTCTCACTCATTTTCTGCAAATCTAGCGTTCAATCTCTTCTAGATCATCATAATGTATAGCTGTTATTTGTTTATCAATGCAGCCTGATACCTGACGGCTCAAGGGGCGACCAGTCTACTACCCCTCTATCAATGAACTCGGTTAACTCAAGGGTCTCCCGAGCTGAAAAAGTAGAATAGTCTATGTGCGTTTTGATACGGATATTTACTTTTATCGATACTTTTCTTTCGATACTAGTATGGTACCTATACTTTTAATTAGTACAGTACCGATACTTTTCTTGTGATATCACATACCTACGTTGCTCTGCTACATCCAAAAAGAAGGTAATACTTTTAATATTTTTGTATGCTTCTTTTTATTATGAAATTAATCAGAAAGCTACAAACAGAATTGGAATTTTTCTTTGCATCACATTCTGGAAAAGAAAAGAAGCTACTGGGTTAATCATTATAGTAGTGAAACCCTTCCTTCACCTCTGACAAGACATCTTGTGAATGTGGGGAATGCCAGGCCTCCACCGTGGTTCGGATTCCAAGTTAAACTGTAGGTCCTCCATTTCATCTCACAATCACCCTACCATTACACATTAGCGTAAGTGCGTATAACCCGAACGGGTAGTAAGACGCGGTGCTAATAATAATAATAATAATAATTATTATTATTATTATAATTATAGTAGTGAACATTTAGAATATTCTATCACATTAACATTTTGTAGAATTGGGATGTAACATTAAGCTTAGGGAGGAGGAGATTTTGTCCGTAGTCACACTCTATTATCAAGGTGTCATCTTGTTCTACATTACCTTTCACTCTAGCTAAGTACTTACCCTTGTTTTAATGTTTTATATTTTGTAACCCTAGCCAAATGTAAATTGTATATGGTTTTACATTAATAGAGTCTTCGATACAGTTCAGAAATCGCACACGTCAGCCCTTGTCTGCCTAAAACAATCTGTGATATGTGATATGTGGAGTATACTAATTACGCTAATAGATCAGCAATTGGGAAGTGAGCCCACATTTGCGTAGAGGGAGAGTGGAAAACACGCATAGTTCCCCCGAGCGAGATTTGAACTCCCACCTCCACCCTCCCCCTCTTGAACCCCTTTCCCGTGTTCCAAACTTGTTGGTTCTTGTTCGAAATATGTTGGTACTTGTAATATCTTGTTTTCGGCATTTGCGTGGGGGGAGTGTAGAAAATAACCCTAGTTTATCCGACCAAGATTTGAACAGGGAGGAGTAAGGTGGAAGAGGGAAACCATACACTTCAGCGGGGATTCAAACCCCTGCCATAACTAGCCGAGTAAGTCACACACACCCAGTGTTCCACCAACCGTATACCTGGCAGGAAATTGATTCCAACATCGCCCCATAAACTGCAAGTCCAGATACAGTGTTTTAAAAGACAGAATCATCTTATTTTGGCGGGGGGAAGATCGGAATCTTGCACCGGCTAGTCAATGTTATATGTGAAATTTAATGTAGCCACATTTGAATGAAAAGGAGAGTGGTAAACTGTTCACACTTGCCATAGACGTGACCGCGATCAGAAGAAAGGTTTCTTGACTGTAACTATGTAAAATCAAAGTTCAGCTACGTCATCTAAAATTAAGATATGTACAATAAATAAAAAGTCTATCTCTATCTTTAAAACAACGATGTTTGCTTAATGAGCCGTGGTGCTATTTTTCATCCTTTTAAGTGTTTTTTTCCCCCTTTGGTTCTTTGGTAATCTTTGTAACTCTTTATTACAGTATTTTTCTACAATAATTTATATAATTTCGTTTCACTTACATTATGTTTTGTTCTTTGGTGGGGGCTATGGAATTTATTTGAAAACATAGTGGGTGGGTATGGGGGTGCTCAACTCGGACAAATATTAAACCCTGGATGACCCTAGAAGCTGTTTGAATTGTTGAAGTGATTATTCTTTATTTGCTTTACTTTTATCTTTTTTTATCACAGAGTTTTACTACCTGTTTGGAATATAAGCAGGTATTTTTATCAATGGCTTTCTTGGCATAATGTACAGTACAATAAGAATATGGTAAGAAGGGAAACATGGGATATTTTAAATCATATATATTTTATTCATCTAATATCTGGCACGGAGCTTAGAATGTAAATATTTTTTACAGTATCCCTATCTCCACTAAACCATCCTTCATTGTTTCGTGTGAAGGCCTGTGAGTGCTTCCATTAGGTAGTCAAGCCATCTCAAACTTTAAATACTGATTACACTACTGATTTATACATTGGACACAAACTAAGTGTTGTATGTCAAAACCTCCCAAAGTTTCGGGTTAACCTACCAATCATTATACTAGTTGGCCTTACAAGAATATTTTAAAGGTTAAATACATGTTTAATAATTATTTTTTCTATTCAGAATACCAGAAGCCTATTTTAACAATATTTTAATAATAAATTATACAATGTTTTAATCACCACGCCTAGCTACAAAACATCCTATTTTGCGTATGAAATACAAGAAAATAAATCCAGTAGTTTTTAAAACTCTAAGACAGGGCTTCGGGAGCTCTTTGGAAGTGGGCGAGGGGGCTGAACTAATAGGTTGGTCTGAGGGCCCTTCCACGGTAACATTTTAAACTCCGGATAACTATCCAAGCTATTTGAAAGTGATTAATTTCCCATTTTTCATGGGAAGTACTTTTTTATGCTTTACTTTCTCGTAAAGTATAGTAAGAACACGACAAAGAGGATGTATTATAAAATACAATTTTTTTCACGGTTAACAATCAGTAAAAGTTATACTCTATTTTTATTATGTTGGCAAAGATATTTCCCAGTGTTCGTAGAACTCTATTTGTATTTTATAAAAGGAGGAGGGGAGTCGTTTTTTTTTAAAAAAAAGGAGCTTGGATGGGCTTTCCCAGAAATGTTACTAACCTGGCTCTCAACTGGAAATATTTTAAAATTAGAGTCCCCTAAAAATTATTTTAAATGGTCATCCTTTAACAAGTTTTTGAAAAATGGATTTTTCTTGAGTCCATACCCTATTTGTATATGATTTTTTGCCGAATTTATTTTTGAAAATTAAATTCACCTGAAGTTATTTGGTGTGAGCTCCTACAGGAAATTTGAAAGTTAGATGCCTCTAGAAGTTATTTGGGATGGGCCTCTACAAGGAAATTTTTGAAAATTTGATTACCTTAAAAACCATCTAGAGTCGTTCTCGCCTCGATTTTTTAAAATTAAAATTCCTTAAAAGCTATTTATAGTAGGCCTCTAGAAGGTAAAGGTAGTTATTAATTGAATGGCTTAGATATTTGAAGTAATTTTCAGATATCTGGAGTTTGTTTTAAATGTAATTAGAGTTGAGTTTGATTTTCTTCCACACTTAACCAAATAATTACTTCCTACTTTAAGTGTGCCACGGCTCTTACTCCAGCCCAGGCTAACGGTTATTTACACAATTCTATAGATAGTGTAAGTGGGTATTGTAAAACACTTGAGAGGAATACATTTTGATATAGCTATGTATTTGAATAAAAATCTATAAAAAGAAAGTTTGTTTGACAGATTTAAGGAAATTATACTCATTTCCAGCGTTGGCGTTATAGATCAATTATCAGTGGTGTGCAAAGCAACCTCATCCAAGATTTCTAGCTATCATATCTTGAATTGATCCAAATTTACTTGACCACTTTTTGGATTTTGGTCAAAATAAAGAGATTGAGAAACGGTAATATTCTGTGATCCGCACACCTTTTTATAGTTTTGAAATAGTTTGTTAACAATCTTGTATGTATACATAATGTAAATGGACAATGTAAACATATTATAATGTTCTAAAACACTTTTCAATAAAAAGTAAAACAAAACAGTATTTTTCATATATTTGAGGCAAATATATTAGTATCTACATGATTATCAACCTCACATTCATTCTTAATTTTAAATTATTGAATAGGAAAGAGAATGTCATATCAATACTGCCAAATTAAACCATTCAGTGTTGCTAATTTTTGCCATATTTTATTGAAGTTATTAAATTAATAACACCCTTGCACATAATAGTGACAATTCTTATCCAGTAACACGAGCCTGCATACCCTCAGAGCTTAAATATTGTCTCAGGTGTTCTCCTCAACGTAAGAGAAGTATAGTATAGTTCACCTCTCTGGGCAGCGGTTTATAGTGGAAAGCTTTTCAAAATGAACGGGGCCCCGCTTCTGACTCTTTTCAATTTATTATTATATAACATGATTTATAGATATTTAAGTATTACTTTAAATTACCACGCTGGTGGTGACAGATTTTATGATAGTTATTTTTACTTTTGTTGTTGCATTAAACTACTTAACATAATATTAGTTTCCAACAATGCGCATGTTTGTTAATAAAACAATATTTTTAAATAATTCCATACGTTCTTTTCGAATATAGGTGAAAAATATTGGGAAGGCTTAATATAGTCCACAAGGCAACGAACAAAATATATATGGCTTTATTTATGGTTCGAACCATATCCAAATTAAGATACAAATACAAATTAGGAGGCTGTGTTACTGTAAAAATCACTTCAGAGAGCTTCTAAAGGTGTTTAATATTTATAATTTGTCCTAGCCTTTGGCAGTTATGGTGTTATGTTGCCATAAAAAAACACTTCAGATATCTTCTAAAACTGGTTATCATTTAGAATTATTTCTAACCTCCGGCAATCGGGGAATGTGCCCATCAAACCCTCCTGAAATTATTGGCTGGCTATGGCCTTGATAGTCCAAGGCCCCCCCAAATATAAACAGGGGGAATTGAGCCATCCCCCAACCCTTTTGTTCTGGAGTCCCTGGGTAAGTTCCAGAAACATTAACTCTCTGATAACATTTACCAAATGTTTATTCAACTGTTTGACATTTAATAACTCTTTCCTTTCGGTCCAAATAAAACAGGATATGTCCCAGAAAGTGCCCATAATACCATTTCTACTGCATACATTCTCAGAACCCTCAGTCAGAATGTGAATCCTGACCTAATCAGTTAAACCAAACGAGCATGATGTTAAGCCCACGTGTTTTAATTCGTTCTTATAAGCTACTTATATATATTATTTATATGAATGCGACTAAGATGTCTCAAAAGAGAATCAACGAGCCCAGTGGGTATTTTGAAAGATATGATAGCAACACCCCTTGCCTAAACACAAGACTACTACAGCAAACTACGTCAACAAGCAATTTTCTGAGCTAGTTAACCAAATGGATCCTAATTAATAACCAAACAGTTTTTGTGATTTTAACCGCTTACATTTCTACTGTATAAGAATTTTGCGCCGTCCTATAAAAATAATCAATTCAAAAGGTAATCAAAACGCTATAACCTCAACCAGCAATGCGACCCCACCCGATATATGCCATGACCCCGAATGGGGTCGCGACTACCAGGTTGTAAGCCATTGGTCTAGTGCTTTAGTTCACTTAGCCGTCAGCAAGAGAAATTGTTATGTATTAATCTCTATCAGTGAAAAGCTGACCTGTTGGTCTTCCAGAGTGGCGAGTGGAGTTTGTTTGTACTCTCCTGACACAGCTAGCCACGCTAATCTACAAAAGAAGGGAAGGGTGGGTAGTCATGGAGGGGGTAAGAACTGTCAGACGAGGCCACAGATTTCATGCTTGAGTGCATCAAGTAAAGATGCAACCTGCTTCATAAAATAGCTTCAAATTCACCAAGTAGGCAACGTCGTTAATTGTTAAGTCTGGTTAAAGTCAAAATAAAGCATCAAAAGTTGCAATCAAATATATTTTCATTCATCAATGGTTTATTAAAAAGCAGTAATGTACCCACGGGGGGGAGGGCTTGAAGGGGCTTGAGCCTCCCTACCGTAGTTTGGGGATGCCCCGAGATCTACGGAGAGTGGAAGAGAAAATAAAATGGGATGTGGGGGAGGCGGTTAATGACCAGTTAAACATTATGAGCAAATAAAATATGAGAAGTTTCATGGAATGGAAGTGGGATATCATCACGCTCTGAAAATGTATTCTTTGGTCGGTAGGATTAACCCCTTACCTAAGGATGTGAAAAAAGTATATATACTTTATTAATATAGATATATTCCTTTCGATATTAGTATTTTTTACTTGATACTTTTTTCCGATACTTTTACTGATATTAGTACTCACACTCTAGTATCGAAAGAAACAACTTTTTTGCTATCTTCACTTATGTTGGGATTAAATGTTTAGTAACCCGCCTCGGTGGCGTAGTTGGCTAACGCGCTAGTCGTGTTGAGCTCGAGTGCTGAGGACGGGGAGATCGAGGTTCAAATCTCGGTCGGGTGAACTGGGAGTGGTTTTTCCTAAATGGTTTTCCACTCTACCTCGACGCAAATTCGGGTTCACTTCCTCTAATTTGAGCTTCCCAATTCCTAATCCATTAGCGTAGTTAGTACTTAAAGCGTATAACCCGAACGGATAGTAAGACGCGGTGCTAATATTATTATTATTATTATTATTATTATTATTATATTAAATGTTTAGTAGAGTGGACTGTGGAGGAAGAACAAATGACATGACTTCTCAATTCTCACTCATTTGCTGCGTGACAAACAAGAAGCAACTCTGGCAACAATTAATAGAGGTGCTTTCATCTTTGTTTATCAATACAGCCTGATGCCTAACCGGGAGATAGGGCGAGTGGCGAACAGTCTACTACCCCTTCCTTTATCAATGAGCATGGTAACCACAAACTATTTACAAAAGAAGCTTTTGTAGAGGTCAATGAACTCACTCAACTAAGGATGCTCCAAGCAAACGAGATAGAAAAGTTTTTTTGCTTTGTTTAAGCAGATGAAACAAGAAAGGGCGGGAATCCATTCTTCTAGTGTTTGTCAAATGTTAATAATATATCTCGTTAGACTATATAAACGACGAATGGAGTTAAAAAATGGCACCTCCCAGAAGTGAATTATGGAAGTATTTTTAAAAAGTTGAATAGCGAAAAAACATTTTATTTTAAATTTGTTTTAAAGTATTAAAAACCATTATTGGTTTCACTGTTTGAATAAAAACGATAATAGTCGACTCTGGTTATAATGAACCTCTACGGACTCAGATATTTTGTTCACTATGTCCGAAGTTCACTAAAACTGATTTTCTGTTTTATCTAAAAGTAGTGGGTTAGTGACAAACAAAATAATAGTTCAAATACAAGCGCTCTTTATTGAAAGCTATTTATTAATCTTATAAAAGATCTGTTATATGATGTTGTTTACTGTATACGGTTGATTAATATTTTTTTCCAAATCCCTCTCTAGAGTCTGTGCTTTTCCCACATTTGATCCCTTAATATCCATGCATTCAAAAATCTAAACCGAGTAGAAAAGTATAATTATTTTTTGAGTTTCATATACCCTGATGAAGAAAAGGATTAGTGAAAACAATTTCTAAATGGACACAGACTGTAATTCACTGTCCTGTAACTCCTGTTGTATTAATACAACTCAGAAGACTGTCTTGATTTATTTGCCACAGACAAAGGTATTAAAACTTAAGCCATGTCAATGATTTCAGTCACTTTCAAACAAGCTTTGTGCTGCCTAAACAAGAACTCAGGTAGAGAATCGGTGTCTTCAAGTTTAAACAAACAACAAGTTATGTTTTATAGAATTATGATGTGAGAATGACATTTCTTATTAAAAGCTTTTATTTTTGTGTTCACTAAAACCGAAGTTGAGGGTTCATTATAAACAAATTTTTTAACATACATTGAAATGTATGAGGGTTGGTACCAATGGATGTAGCCAAATGTTCAATTCAACCGAGTTCACTAAAACCAGAGTTGACGACAGTTATGATGCAAAAGTTGACATTATTATTACTGGATAGAAAAACATTATTTCCAGATTAAAATTTCCATACCGATACTTACTGCTATCAATACTTTTCTTTCTATACTATAACGGTATAGATATTTTTTTTCAAATACTTTTAATGAGTACAGTATCGATACCACATCCCTACCCTTACCTCTGTTTCAATGCCAGCGTTTCTTTGTAAGATTATTATTTACGACACTCGACAGTTTTATCTTTTATATGCACATTTACCTATTGTAAGTAATTGGTGATTTGTGTGACAGTAAGCCTGTGTGAATGTTGAGCCAACTTTATTTTAGGTCTACTTATTTATTATTTTGTTAGATTATCACGTTTATAATAATAGTAAATATATAAATAATTAAGTTGACAAATACCAATTAAGAACTTCCAAAAAAACTTCTAGGTGTATGTAATAGCAAAAAAAAAAAAAAAATCC
>CABFVZ010003262.1:0-68586 GCA_902151445.1 Timema monikensis | reverse complement strand
AAAAAAAAAAAAATCCTCTGATGGTCAGGGGACCCTCCCGGCCCCACCCCCCTCACTTCGCAATCCTGTGTACGCTGTTAAAAAGTAGATTATATATTCTACTTGCACACTGCGTTCATCCTGAAAGCCTAGTTCGCACTTGGAAGCATTGTTTGCAAACATTGTTTCTCGATGTTTCCGAAATTTTTCCTGTTGCTCACAAACATAGGGAAACAGTTTGCAAATATGGGAAACACATTTTTTACAAACAGTTAAGGAAACATAATTATGCGTCCAGTCTTCAATGATGAAACATTGTTTCCCGTCCAGAGTTCATTTGAGTAAAACAGTGGTTCAACCTATATTGTTGCCCCCCTCCTCCTCAGATAAAATTTGTCTTCGACTTTGTACTCCCCAAATTCTTGGTACATGATGTGAATCATACAATATAAGTAAATTTATTTTTAAAATTTTAGGTACCACTTAATTACTTCGCTTACCTCCGGGAGTACGCGTACCTCAGGTTAAAGACCACTGGCATAAAGGATGTCGGCTGAGGAGGGTGTTGCTATAGTTTGTGCTTTATACGTAATTACGGACTGTTCAAGAAGACCGAGAATAAGAAAATGGTGGGTTCGTACAGTGCTGCAAATAAGATGAAGCTCAAAGCTGGGATTGGTTTGAGAAACTTCACTCGCATGTCTCCTACACATTTTGAAGTGCTTTTAGAAATAATTGGTCCCAGGATAGTGAACGACCTTGCCTTCATTGTCTGCTGTTGACAATGTTGGCAAACAATAAAACAATGTTTTTTGTAACCCTTTTGAATGTATGACAAGAAATATTGTTTCTTCTCTAGGAAACACTAAAAGAGGTTTGCAAACTGTTTCCGGGAAAATGTTTTCAAATGCGTACCAGACTTTTATTAATGGACTACAATATGACCCTATCTTTTAAGCTGCACCATAGTAGAACCACACAAGGTATGCAAGCTTAGTACCCTTCAGGTTAAACAAAGGGCACATAAAAAGTTCTTTCGTGTCAACAGGGCCGTTTTTAGACCTTCGTAGGCCCTAGGCACTTTTATTTATAGGGGCCTGTTTGTACTATATTTACAATACAGAGTAAAAATTCGTACATTGATACTGAAATAGATTTATTAATTTTACACGGCATATTTTTTTAATACCCCGGAGACAATGTTTTTGGAACTGAGCTATACGATGTGAGAACCATGCAACTAACAGACTCACAGGAACCCCCTCTCCTTTGCGGACATTTCTGGACTTTCTGGCACTTTGTTGCATGCGTACTTATCTACTTTACCAGTCAGCAGTCATGAGTCACTGCACAGAAGACGCTAGTTTTATGCTGTCATACTTCACCGACAGTACGCGTTATGTGTTTAGGTTATACAGCAAGTTTGTTATGAAGTGTTTTAACAATAATAATTGTGTATTTGAGAATATTGTATTTTTGTTTACAGAACCAGTAGTACGTTTTATGTGTAAGTATCGCACGTTGTTTGCATGTTATAAAGTGTTAACACAAGTTTAGAGTGTTCTGATACGTACATTTATGTATATTCTCCGATCTTCACCATGTAAAATCAAATAATAATGAAGCACTCTCTTTAAAAAAGTTCCACCTGATGACATACAAATAAGTTATGTTTCAGTGTAAAAAACATTACTTATGACGTGGTAATTCATGTCTTCATCACTTGGCTGATTTCTAATCTTTGAAGATGCACTGTATTAATGTTGTGAAAAATTATATATTTTTTGTATTAAAGTCATTATTAGATCTTTTTGCCACGATCGTGATTTATTTGTCAAATGTCACTTTCAACCTTTTTAGAGGGGCTGCTCACATTACGCTGTTATATTATTAATTTAAATTTATAAATATCCTTATTTCTAGCTGAAAAAAAGTCTGACGGATATAAGAGAAAACACGAGTCTAGATCCGAGAAACGAAAGAAAAAAGAAGCAAAAAGAAAAAGTAATGATAGTTTCAACAATATGTCCAAACATTCAGAATCAGTAGATAACAGGGACAGAAACAATAAATTTACCACAGACATCATTAATGCTAAACAAGATTCAAATAAAAAACTGGCGTTTGTATGTCAGCCTCCTACAGAAGATACAAGCATCAATACATCTAATAAAACATCAAAAATGGTTATATCTCAGACACCTACAGAAGACAGAAGCACCGATACGCCTAATGACACTTCAGGAGAAGTGTCTCTGATAACAAGCGATCCAGCAGAATGGGAGATTACTCCAGATCTGATACAGGACTTTGCAAAACATATCCCAAAACAAAATATAGAATCTAATTTATTTTTAAATGGTAGAAGTTGTGTAGATAAGGTACGATACGCGCAGAAAGAATATTTTATCAGAAGATTAACAAGCGGGGAAATATTTAATAGAGAATGGCTAATATATTTTCCATCAACTGGCAGGACGTATTGTCATGTATGCAAGCTTTTCAGTGACAATGTACTGCTTAGTAAATTTCTAACGGGGTTTGTTGACTGTAAAAATGCAACTACAAGGATAAAAACCCATGAACAATCAAAAGACCATCTAAACGTTCTCTCATCTATGTTACAGTGCCAAAAAGCCAGTAGAATTGATGCATAACTGCAAAAGAAGAAGGAAAAATTATGTACATACTGGATTGAGGTACTAAAAATAAATGTAGCTGTAATAAAATTTATTGCTGAACGAGGTTTAGCTTATCGTGGGGACACTCAATTACATAATTGCCCTAACAGTGGAAATTATCTTGGTTGCATAGGTCTTCTTGCTGAATTTGATCAATTTCTAAAGGAGCATATTCGAAGATATAGAAATCCGGGAAAAAGAAATGTTTCTTACCTTTTTGCTGGTATATGGGAGGAATTCATTAATATATTGGGCTCTCAAGCTGCAATCCAGATAATATACGAAATCAAATATGCTAAATATTATGGACTAGTTAATGACATAACTCCCGATATAGCTTATGTTGACCAGTTGACATTTATAATTCTAAGGTGGAACTGCTATTGAGAGATTTATTAAATTTAGTACAATTGAACAGCATGATGGAAAGTACTTATTTGGCATTGTACACAATTTTCTCGAACGTCATGGTATTGATATTACAAACTGTAGGTCACAGTCTTATGACAATGCTAGCAATATGAATGGCATATATTCTGGTGTCCAAAGTAGATTTAAAGAAATAAACAGTCTTGCCGAATGGGTTCCATGTGCAGCCACAGTCTTAACTTGGTTGGATCAACAGCAGTAGAATGTTGTTTAGCGGCAGTGAATTTTTTTGGAATTCTGTAGGCAATCTATGTATTTTTTCCGCGTCACCATGGAGATGGTCTAGACTGTTACAAAATATGAAAGAAAATACCGGTGTTGTAAAAACCTTATCAGGTACAAGATTGTCTTCACGAAATGATGCTACTAACACTGTTTGTCAAATACTCTAAAATTCGTCAAGCATTGTCTGAAATAGGTGAAAGTGAACGTCAACCACCAGCAGCTGTTCATAAAGCAAGATTACTAATGAAAAAGGTTGATCATTTTGAGACAGCATTGATGTGTGTAATTTGAAAAGATTTACTGCAAAATATTGGCATTGTCAACAAAGCTTTATAGGAACCTGGCATTGAATTGTGTACCATTGTCAAATTATATGATAGTCTGTTAACACATTTTCAAATAATGCGAAATAAATTTTATGTATTTGAGATCATGGCAAGAAAACTTACATCATCCAACTACAAGGAATGTGCGCAACATAAACGATCAAGATCTAACTTTGCAGACGAAGTTTTGAATAATAATTATTTAAGTTTAAGTCTGAGTGCCAGTGACAAATTCCATGTCCAATTCTTTTATCCTATAATCGACCAACCTATAGCGGATATGACAAAAAGACGCGAAGCTTATACAATTCTATGCGAAAGGTTTAATTTCCTACTGGAAAGATCCATGAGTAGAGACGAAGTAATTCATAAAGCAAAGGAACTAGTTAATACGTAACCATCGGATCTCGAAGAAGGATTTATTGAAGAGTTATTACTATTTTCAAGAATGTATGAAGATAAAAAATCTGTAGTAGATATGGTTAGTGCACAAATCGATGATAAGCTCATAACAACTTTCCCGAATGTAAACATAGCATTCATAATCTATCGCTCCATTTTCGGAACAAATTCGGAAGGAGAAAGAAGCTTCTCAAAAATGAAATTGATCAAACACTATCTCCAATCAACAATGAGGCAAAAACGAATGTCGTCACTTTCATTAGTTTCAATTGAAAATGATGATATGCAACAGTTGAAATTCAACAATATCATTTATAAATTTGTACAAACAAAATATTGTAAAGTGAACATTTAAACATTAAACTGAAAGTATCTACTAGACCAGTGGTTCCCAACCTTTTGTGGACCATCTCCCCTTTCTGGAGGTTGACTAACACCTATCGCCCCCTTTTCATTTTCATTGTATGCCTAATTTTAATATAAAGTAAAGTGTAAATAATAAAGCAGTTTTATTATTTTAAACAATTTTACTACCGTATATAAAAACAACCAAAGCAGTTTTATCCGCTCACTCTTAAATAAAATAGAAAAAAATAATTAAAATGTACTTTTTTTATAGATTTTTTAAGAACAAAGAAGTGAAATAATTTACTAAGATCATTGACAGTCATTTAAAAAACGAGTACATGTTTTCATTTTTAAATCGGAATCTGGAAGAATTAAGAAAGTTGACAGTTAAAATTTGAAAAAATAAATGACAGTTTGAAAACTTTGTTATTGTTTTATTTTACCTTTTCAATGGCTGCCTTGTGCTTGGTAGATTTCAGTTAAAGCTTGAATATTCGGCTCTATGTTCGTCAAGTTCAGGCGCAAGTCTCCTTTGAGGCAAATGTCCAACTTATTTATCTGTTTTGTGAAGAGCTGGACAACAGAACTAAATCCTTTTTCAACTAAATATGCTGATGGGAACGAGATGAGAAGTGGTTCAGTTTTTCCCCACAGTTGTGGATAAGTGTCGATAAGCTTCACCCATACTAACTCGTAACTGCTCTGCTTGAAAATGATTTTCACCTCACAGTCATACTTCAGATCTAGAAACTCTGTCTGCAAAGAGTTATCAAGCTTATTCACAGCTTCAAATGAGAATGGATCTAGAATCCAATCCGGAATTTGTAACTTGGTCAAATCTTCAAATCTTGATTCCATGTCAGTTTTTAACTGGTCAAGGTGATCAGTAAAAATTAGGATTTTTTCTTCTGGGAGTTCAGGAGTCTCGTTATCTGACACTGAACACTTTTTAAGGGTCGGAAACTGAATCAGCTCTTTACAGCCAATATTTACCTTGTGAATATCATACTTGGCGATGAATGATGAAATAATTCCTTTGGCCTTGATAAGGTTCATCTTGTTTCCTTGAAGCCTTATATTGACTTTGTTCATTTTTTCAAAAATATCTGTAAGGTATGCAAGTTACAACTTGCGTTGCTTCAAATTCTCACTTAAATCAGGATCAGACGTGTCGAGAATCTCAGTAACTGTGTCAAATAATTCGAAGAAATGGCACAAACAGTTTCCTTTGGAAAGCCACCTCACGGCCGTATGTAGAAGCAAGCGTTCGAATTCCTCATCATTTTCATGGCAAAGTTGTCTGAACAGATGGTCATTGAGGGAATTAGCTTTGATCTTGTTGACACCAGTAATAACCAGTTGTAGGGTTTCATGCAGGACACCACTCAATTTTTTCGCAGCTAAGTGTTGACGATGAATGACACAGTGAATAGTGATGACCTCTGGCACTTCTTTCTTAAGGTGGGATAGAAACCCAGCATGACGACCTGACATGGCAGGAGCACCGTCTGTTGCACAAGTGCTCACGTTTGTTAGGGGAATCTCTTTTTTCTCAAAATAATCTTGCACCACTTTAAAAATCGACGATCCCTTCGTATCAGTGATCAAAGTTCTAGCAAACAACATTTCCTTGGTAATTTCCTTTTGTTCATTGATAAACCTCACATAAGCTAATAAAATTGCTTTGTTATCAATCACAGTTGATTCATCAATCTGCAATCCAAATTTACTTTTTTTCAACAAATTGATGAGTTTGGATTCAACGTCCGTGGCCATTTTGTCAATTCAACTGGAAACAGTATTGTTGCTCAAAGGAACCGATAGACTTATCTTATTACTAGGGCCCTCTCCTAGTATGATATCAATAATTTTTTTGGTAGCTGGTAAAACAAGAGTTTTGCCAACTGTGTGAGGTTTACCACATTTAGCGATCAATAAAGACACCTCGTAAGAAGCAAGAAGACCTTTGTCAAGATCGGTTGCTCGTTTTTTAAATAATTCACTCACATTAGGCCATTTATCAGCTTTAGCTTTGAGGTTTTGAAAATAACTAAGTTCTTTACTCATTTTATCACTGTGTACTCTTGATAAATGATCTTTCATTTGCGAAGGCTTCATGGCTTCATTACTAGTAAATGTTTTATCATACAGAAGACAATGTGGAAATTGCACATTTTGTGGTGACGCGATAAAACCAAATTTTAAATACTCAGATGAGTATTGACGACACTTCTTCTTTTTTGAATCCATTGTGCATGAACTTTTATACTTAAAAAAAAACGCACAAAAACAGAAAAGACATGCACAAAAACTGATGGTGAGGCACACAAAGGCTAGTGAAGACTGAAGACGAATGTAGGTCAATGGCAAGTGTGTTGTGATGGCAGGAGGGGGAGGGGGTTGAGTCACCAGTCGGCCGCGCTGAGCAACAACAGATGGGCACTGTGGAGAGGGATGAGTGCTGTGAACTCGCCGGCTGAGAATAGCCAGTGACTAGTGCTACCCGGCAACTTCTACTGTACAGTACTATTTTAATTGTTCCTCCTTTGAATACTCATCGCCCCCAAATCGCCCCCCACTTATTTATCGCCCCCCTGATAATCCAAATCACCCACTTGGGGGCGATCGCCTCCAGGCTGGGAACCACTGTACTAGACCTTCACAACTGTGTTTGTATAAGTGATATCGTTGAAAAACGTGACGAATTAAATTATTGTTTTTGTCATTCGAATATCTAAATAAATATTTAAAATTAAAATTTGCTGATTTTTCTTGGTTTTTTATTTTGTGTGTTTTCAAGTGAAATGTTGTAGGCCTAAAAAAGGTTCGTAGGCCCTAGGCACTGTGCCTATTCGGCTTTATGAATAAAGCGGCCCTGCATGTCAATATAAAAAGTCTTAGATCTTCACACTAAAAATAAAAAGCTTACAACATGGATAATAATGTGTTATTAGTATAGATTGTCTGTAGTTTATAATTTTCAAACCATTATGATATTTAGAAAGTTATTAAATTATAAATTTTACTTTCTTAACAGAAATTTCGACAACGAGACGCAAAGTTTAAAATACCATGAGTTCCGGGTTTACTGGAACGTGCCTACTTTCATGTGTCATCGATATAACTTGAGCTTCAATAATATGAGTGCTTGGAACATCGTTCAGAACTCTGAAGACCTTTTCCGGGGTGAACGTATTGTTATCCTCTACGACCCTGGCCAGTTTCCTGCCCTGCTCAAAGGACCTAACGGGAAAATCATCCATCGCAACGGAGGCGTACCCCAAGAAGGAAACCTCACACATCATCTAATGAAAATACGTCAAGACATTGATAGATTGGTGTCAAACCGCTTCTTTGATGGTAAGTGGTGACCCGAGACTCATTTTTAATATAAAAATGGCTAATACTATAACATTTAAGGAAAAAACAGTGAACAGTAGCACCAACGCCGTGTTTTTCTCTTCGATACTGAGAAACATATTTATGGATACACTACCATAAATGAGAAGATAATATATGTAGACTACAACAGTAATAATTAAAATTTAGGGCCCTTATTATTTAATGTAGGTCCATATTTATTTTTTATGCCCCAAATGGAGTTAACTTGCTATCTACAATAGCCATGCCCACTCATACCCACCAGGCCATATAGGTTTCTTATAATACTTTACAAATACACAACAGTATTACTTCCTTAAAACCTGTCAATCACATCCATTGCATCTCTTGCATCTTTGTGTGTTTAGCGACCCCTGCAATATTACAAAGCATAGATTAACTTGTCAAATTTAAAAAAATCATATGAATGCTTTAGGTTCCAAAATATTTTTTTCGTAGTCACATTCGTGATACCGTCTTTACATTATATTTTTTAGATTATAACAATTTGTAAATATGTTTTTCAAAATATGGAAATTAATTTTCACTCTCATTCCGCTTAATTTTTATATTATATTGGTTCTGTTGGGTCCTCATTCTATTAGCAAATAAAAAGTGCCTTGCCGATTCCCCTAGATATAATTTTAGCGGATGTTAAAAGTAAATTGGAAAGGTATGGTAACCTACAGAAAATTAAAATAGGAATCAGGACTAGTTTCACTCTTATTTTTAGAAACAATCCAATGCAACAAACACAAGCAATTAAAAGAAAAGAAAAAGTGTTATTTCTTGGCGTTCTTTGGGAAGCTTGTAATATTTCCCCCTATACGTAGAAGTAGTGAGGTCGCCGATACCCTCAAGGTGTAAGATATACTTTGATTTAATTTCACATATTGTGAAGAGACGAGTGTTTTAGTGGTGGATGTTCTCAAGCACACATTGTCTGGTGTACTATTACTAACCAGCTCCACTTGAGCTTCGTAATTTGGATCAAATTACTTTGAGCTTATTTTTAATACAAAAGTAAACAGTAACGCTAGGTTTATATTTTTTTATGCTTCGCAAATAGCTAATACTGAATAACACATAGAGTACAGTGCACAATTCATAGTAAAAATACTAGCGTTTTTAACAAAGATGTTGCCAGGAAGATTTCATTGGGATTTGGGGATCGCAGCTTTCCAATATTAAATGCTTTTAGAAGCTTTCCGGAGTATATTTTATGGTAGGGCCTAATTAAGGACACAATATATTAAAAACTTTTAAATGCTATACATTTGTTTTAATATTTAAACATCTAAATAGAGCCTCCTTCTTACAAGCCGAAAATTTACATCTAGCAATTTTTAAATAAAGATATTAGTTGAGGCATAACTATGGAAGAGTGATTTGAGGGAGGCGGGGTTCATTTACCCCTGAAAATAATTCTTCTCTCAAGAACAAATTTGACCCACTTCTAAATTTATTTCACTCCCCCCTTATATCTTTGAAAGTTATATGATTAAAAACCAACTTCAAATAGCTTCTAAAGGGGTACAATGTCAAATGTTTGATAAGGGGAAGGTCCCCGGCACACTTTAGGTTATGTTGGATGATACTGAGGTGGCGGGGAGGGGGGAAGGTGGTAAGAAGGTACATGTTCCTTAAATCCTATCTATGGTTAATTTCCCCCTCCTCGTTACACAAATAAATAGGGTTCTGTCACCACTGATCCAACCTGGATTATTTTAAAGATAATTTCATCTTTCTCTAATAAAGATAAAGGTTAAAAGTTAGAAGTTTAAAAATTAGTGCTTGGAGAGAAGGTTAAGTGTCCTCCGGTTACATGCTCCAATATTGCAAGCGTTTCAAACAAAGACACTCCCAGCTTAACCAAATATATTGCAGACTTTAACTCTCCTATTTCATAGACACAGAGGTATTGAGAAGGGCTACCTATGACCAAGAGGAGCATGAGGGGCCCAGAGAGGGTTGTTTGTGACAAAGATAAGCTGCAGCCCACCCAGTCTAGTCGCATTCAGATAGAAAAAGTTTTGGGAAAGTTACAAAAGGTACTACTGAAAACAATTTTTCATATCAGTAGACCTATTCATACATCAAGTCGTGTGAACGGCAACGATCACCTTTGATAGATATTATTAATACCTATAAAATAACACTAACTACAGCCAGGGCCGTATTTAGGGCATGCAACGCCCGCCCCTCTGCAGTCATTTATTTTACGCACCCTCACCCCCCTCATACATCAACATCACTTCTCACCTAATTACAGCATTGACTTGCAGATATGGTTGTGAAACTTATATATACTTCAAATTAATTTTTAATTTTAATTATATATTGCAACACAATTGAATAAACCATAAACACACAGAAATTTACAAGTCCATGCAAATATTTTGCAGAAAGATATTCCTGTACAACAAATGTTTGGATATCCATACTAAAATCCAAGAGAACACAAGAACACTAAGTAAATATTTCAAAGAAACCGAGATTTGAAAAATACTGTTTAAATAGAACACACAAAAATAAACTAAATGGGTAGTGAGCACTATGGACAAGTAAATAAAGCACGCCGCAAAGCAATACCAACACAACCTTGCGGGGGAAAAGAGTGAAATTACCAGATTAGAACAAATGTAGCACTTCTGTCAATTTGAAGGTAGCTGTGCTGTCATGTTTCGTAAATATGAAAGAGTTGTTATTTAATAACGAATGATAAAAGAGGGCTAGCGAATCGCTGTCCTTTATACTTAACGCAAAATGCTATAAATTTGTTTACTGGTAACATTCTAGTTTGCTGTATTTGTCTTATTTCCATATAATTTTGCCGTCCCCGTAAACTTTGCCGCCTTGTGCAGCTGCACATGTTGCACGTACCTAAATACGGCCATGACTACAGTATAGTAAAAAGCTATCAATTTTTACTGGAAACAAATATGATTATCTTTTATAAAATGCTCCTCCTATTAAAAATGAAAGGTGACAAGATTGTTTGGTTCATTTACTGGAATTTATAGTGTTACCTTAAAAAACCAAATTTAGCATTTGGAATACTTGAGGGCCTACCAGTTTACAATAATTAATTAACACTAGTCTACACTACACACTAAACTAGCAAAACTAAAAGCATTCACATCTCACAGTATTTTATAACACACGCTTATCTTCATTTACGCCGTTCAACTGCCGCTGTTTATATGTTCACAGATTGCAAAGAGTTGGGGGTTGATGCCTAAACCCCCTACCCCTCCCCCCAAATAGTACTCACGATTCTATCACCACCCTTTCATTCTTCTTATTTCGTAGACTCATTTACGAAATGGACTCTAAACTAAATATGAATAATTTCAACTTGAAAGGTTTTGTTGTTTCTTATTCACAAAGACTTACCCACTTACCTTCTACCTAACCTTACCTTATACTCCCTATTACCTTTGCCACTTTCTTGTCTTAGTCTAATCTGCTTTTTATTCTATCTCACATGGTATAATTATCGCACACTTGTTGACCAAAATAACATGTGCTACGCACATATTACACATACACCACCCCTTTACACGACCCTCGCTCGCACACCTCTCATCCACGTCCACACGTCACCATTCCACGCACTGACTGTCCTGTCTCTACTTCGCAACAACCAGTCTCGCAATAAGTTTCAGTGAGTTTCTAACACTCGGTCATCCTGTAGCACTCATCGTCCTCGATGAAGTTTGTTCACATGTGTCATATAAATACACTCTCAAATAATGCTTAAATTATCTTATTACTAGATGATGATATACACAATATACAGACAATGGCAAACAATGCTATACTAATCACATCACTCCAATGACAAAATACTTTAGGTACTTAGGATGACGCCGTTCTCGAATAGGCCGAGTCCTTGGGTTGTCTTAGTCTCTTCCAGTTTCACCAACATCAGAACTGTCTGAAAATGTCACAGGTCTGCCATCAGGTTTAGTTGTCTGCAGCTTTGATCCATTTGACCTATCATCTTCTGACTCATCACTCACAGGTTCACCATCATCAATCTCGTCTTTGTTACCCCATGATTTGAGTTGAGAAACGTGCGTAGTGGTTGTATAGTGCTTCTGTTTAACATCTCCTGTCAATTGATTAACTCGATAAGTGTTGCCATCTGGGAACACTTTCAACACCACAAGAGGACCTCTGTACTTCGACTGCCCCTTTGTTGGTTCGCCAGTATGCACTGGTGTAGCATAATCAGCACATCTCCAATGTAAAAACTTGGATGAGTAAACATTCTCTTATCAAAATATGCCTTCTAATGGAGCTGTTCTGCTATGATTTTGTTGCGTACTGTGTCTTGTATTCCTGCGGGTGGTAGGTACGTGCTGTTCCTAGGTACGTCGGTGAGACTCCTAAGTGCCCCATCGTGGTGCCAAGGTCGATAGCCGTGAAGTGCCTCCAAGGGTGATATCCGAGTCTTCTTGTTGATATTAGTGTTGAGATCACGTTGAATCTTCTTCAAATTCCTATCCCAGTCCTTTAAGTCTGCCCGCTGTGATGAAACGGATATCAATGGCGTCAAGGTTTGGTTCACTCGTTCTACCAGTCCATTGGCTTGGGGGTGTCTGACAGAGTTCAGTACCTGATATATTCCACGTGAAACACAAAATTCTTCAAATACGTGTGAAGTGAAACACGCTCCTCAGTCACTGATTATTTTTTCCGGTAGACCACGCTCATCAAAAAAATGATCAAGGCACTTCAATACACTTTTGGTGGACGTATCACGCACTGCATAGAGATGCACATATTTTGTCAGGTTATCCATGATTACAAGTAGTTTACAATTACCTTTTGAGTTTCGAGGAAAAGGTCCTAAATGATCGATGTGCACAATTTGAAAAGGCCGAGTGCCTGGAGGTATTGGGTTGAGCAGCCAAACTTTTCGCCCCCCTGGAACCTTACTCAAGAGGCACTCAAAGCAGTGAGCTATATGATGCTTAACATATCTTTTCATGCCAGAAAACCAATAGTTTTCTTTCATCTTAGCAACAGTACGGCCAACTGTGAAGTGTCCAGACAAGTCATGAAATTTAACAGTTAAACTTTTTCTCATCACTTTAGGGATAACAAAAAGTTTGGATGTCTGCTGATTATGTTTCTCAATCTTACACACTCTCCCATTTACAAGTTCCAAATCAACTACCTTGTTACGCTCAGCTTTATTTATGTGATGTTGGGGTAATTTGAGTATGCACATAATAATTAATTCTAAATCCCTATATTGCATTGATAGTACTTGATCCTCAACAGATAGGGTTTAAAACACCTCACACCTATCTCTAATCACTTCTGTCATAGTATCTTGTTCACAGCTCACTGGTGCACGGCCCATGGCATCCGCGGGGGCCATCTTCTCAGATTTTCTATGTTTTACCTCAAAGTTATATTCCTGTATAAAATTGTACGACCTAGAAATCTGTGGGTTTCTCTTTCACTTCCCATTCATATAAACTAATTCTTGACAATCAGTCACCACTGTAAATTTAATAGCTAGCAAGAATTGTCTCAAGCGGTCCATGGACCACACTATAACCATTAATTCGAGCTTATTTGAGTCGTAATTAGCTTCCACATCTGTAGTTTTCTTACTCACACAGTATTTTAATTGCATACGAGCATATACACCTTCTTGTAGGATCATTCCAGCCAACCTCTCAGCACTTGCATCTGTGTGTAGTTCAGTGACTGCATTAGAATCATACAGCTTAAGCACAGGTTCCTGGATGAGGATAGTCCTGAGGTCTTCAAATGCCTTATTCTGCTCTTCATTCCCCATACACTGAAAGTATTTCCTTAATAAGCGACTGAATGGTTCAACTCTTTCAGAATATCGAGGAGTGAACCATCTGAAGAATCCAGTGAGCCCTAGAAACCTTCTTACATCATGGACGGAATTGGGATTAGGAAACTCGCTGATTGCCAATAATTTGCGTGGCCCGGGTTGTATGGTGCCTTCTATAATCACAAACCCCTAGTACTCTATGGTTTTCTTCCCAAATTTACATTTACTTAGTTTGCATGCAAGGTGAGCGTACCTCAAGGCTTCGAAGACCAGTCTTAATCTATTTAGCATTTCTGGCCAATGTTTGGCGGGGATTAGGATGTCATCCAAGTAGTACATCGTTATTATATTTCGTAATCCACCTAATGCACGGTTCATCATACGCTGGAACTCAGCTGGTCCATTAGTCAAACAAATACCATTCTTTCAAATTGACCAGTTTCCTCCTTTGTAACAAATGCAGTCTTTTCCTTCGCCTCCTAAGTCTAAGGAATTTGTAAATATCCGTGGGCTAAGTCAAGTACCGTGAACACCTTGCTACCAAAAAGTTGTTCAAATTGGTCATCATTGTGGGGTAATGGATATCTATCCCTTATGGTTATGGTTAGCCGTCAATAATCAACTACCAGTCTATTTTCCACATTTTTCTTTCTTACCAGTAACACCAGACTCGCATATGGAGACCTGGCCTCCATCACGATGCCATGATCCTTCCATTCCTTAACTATTTCTCTTATAGCTTCCTTTTCTTGTATGTTCGTTCGGTACGGTTTTCATTCAAACAGTTTGCTGCCAGGAACCTCAACTATGTTCATTTTGGTCAAGTCAGTGCATACTAACTCTGACAGGCTGGAAGCAAAACAATCACTAAACTCATTCACCAAATTCACAAATGAAATTATGTCTTGTTCATTAGCACAATTATCCATAAGGAGGTCTTCTCTCCCAATACTCTTTTAATTTTAGCTATTGTCATTGATGTGTCGTGGAGGTCTATATAGATCAACATCCACTATTTTCACTAATTCACCACGATCCACACTGACATTTTTTTTCATGTACATCTCTTCAGTACTTGTATTTATAATTCGTATGGAGAACTCTCCGTTCTCATTTGTCTTATAAACAGCGCCACCAAACATTAGCTGGCCGTTTTAACACAACTTGAACCAAATTAATACTATTCCTTTGCAATTTGTTGGCTGATAGTGTCCGCAGTTTAATTGGGTTATCCTTTGTTACTGTTGGTAGATTTAATTTCTTAAAGAGATCTTCGTCGGAATTTCCAACAAATAAATGTTCTCCTAACTTAACAAATGCCACACTTGGCAGTTCGGTCCAAATCCTTCCGATGATAACCTCAGTACTTTGTGCATTGTCTGGGACAACCAGCATCTCCACATCACCTTCAACTGCACTATCCATAGATATATCGGGAACTATTCTTCCCAATGAAGTGATCAAATTTTCTTTGTTCCCAAGCCCATGTAAACTCTTTTTACAAGATTGAATTGGCAACCCAGACTTGATGGCTGCTGTGGCTTGTATTGTACAACATGAACTTCCTGTGTCTATTAACGACATAAATGATACAGGCCCTATCTTAACTTCCTTCAGGTATTTCTCCAAATCTGCCGTTATGTTCCTCTCGGTGCTAGTGATTTGAACATGTATCTTCAGCTTGCCTGTTTCGGTTAGTACAGAAACGCCTGATATGGCCTCTTTGCCACAAGCTAAACATTGTATAGGTCCTCTTGTCTCCAAGCAGTCCCGAGAAATGTGTCCATATTTTTGACAATTAAAACAACGTGGTTCCCGTTTTTCATTTTGATAATACGCTGAATCTGGTAGCTCATGCTTTATTTCATTTCGAGATGGTCAGCCTCTTGCTTGACTAATCTCTTGTAAGCTGCTCATGTCACTTACGGTTTGTAGGCCTAGCCTAGGTTGCTCATCTGATCTCCATGAAACCTGTTTCCCAGGACGATCTGCAGCACGTTTTAATCGCTGTTCATTCACTTCTTCGAAACCCCTTATGTTATGAAGGAGGTCATCCAGTTCATCATGGTGTTTTCTCATGATGACAGTACTTAATTCACGCGACCACAGGTCAATTGCAAGTTGTTTCTTAATGTCTGTAAACTCTAATCTTATGGCCTTACATAGCCCCACATTATCACAAAAATAATAATGTGTGTTTTCATTTTTGTCTTGCACACGGCTTTTCATTTGATCAATTTTTTCTGGGAGGCTTAAAGTTCCCACAAAGGTCCGTCGAAATTGACGTTTGAATTGGTCTCAACTGACTATTTCTGATAGACAGGACCGATACCAATGTTAAGCTGCACCTATGAGGTGAGTCCTAGCGGACTCTGACTTGAATGAATTCTGCCATTTATGGAGTTCCGCCGTGGTGTTGATTATCTGTAGACACTCAGACGCGTTCATACCTGATGACTCACCATCAAAGTGGGGGATGATTTTTGCTAAGTCAGGCATTATATTATAAGTTGGTTCTGGTATTTGATGTTGCTGCGATCTCATAATTTAAAAAAGTGTTTGATCACGCTGGCGGTTGCTTTCCAAAATTAGGTTCAGAACATCCTGCATGGACATAACCAAGTCCGTCTGATGTTCCACCACTACCTCCTCATGGCTTATAGCTCCTTCATCCAAATCGTTTTGGTCTTGCTGTTGCATTTTGGATTTATTTGATTTTTGAAGGGTTATTGGAGTTAGACACAACTTGTTCGTTTTAAAACACTCGTAACTCAAGATATATATATAGATATATAGCTTTTGAAAACGTTAAGGTCATTGGATCCTCAATGGACAATCTTTCTTTTACTTTCCCGTTTGCTAAACCCATCACAAATTTGTCTATGATATTGGACTCCAAATTGGTCCCAAGACTAAAAGTTGCTGCTAAATGCTGGACTCTAGCAACCCAATCTGCAATGCTCTCCCCCTCAGATTTGGATGCCTGATAAAATTATTTCCTTAAACACGGATACCTTCGGCGCATAATGAGATTACTAACATTTTAATCTCCTAATAAGTCTTATCTTCAGGCTTGTTGGGAACATTAACGTTATTAATAACTTGTATGTGACCTGATGTAGTAAACTTAGCAAGATATATTTTTGTTTCTTTGCATCCACCACTTCATTAGCTCTACGCTTAAAAACTTCCCATTCATCAACAAGTGGATTAAATTCCGTAATTTGACCAATATAGGCTGATATGATTACTTTAGTATGCCCAGTAACCAAATAAATTGACATATACATAAGTCCACAGCGCCAATGTAATATTCTGAATCATACTTGTGCTGCATATAATAGTCCACACTTTGTTTAAACTAATTATTAATTTAATCTAGCACTTATTAATTGTAGTACACTGTGTTAGTACGCTTCAAAGTTTGACACTGTTTATAATTCCCGTTCGTCACAGATCATCCAACTCCTGAAGGTCCTTCCCAGTGTTGCCAACTGGACACTTCACAAGCCAATGATAAATTAGACCTTTATGGGAAATATGGTGTACGATATGTAATGAGTATAAAATTGAGAGAAAATAAAAATTAAATAAAAATTAAAAGTTACTCAAGAACCATATTGTGACTTTGGACCTAAAAACTTACTTAATAATAGTTTGATTTAAAATTGTATGTCTTAATTAAATAGGACACATAACTTTATTAAAACCTTAACATTTCCTGAATTATGTTTTGGTTAAATTTGAAGAATATTTAAATTAAGTTATTACAATTAATTTATTGTATTTGTAATGTACCAGTATTGAGTATTTTGTCAATGTATGGAGTAAGTTCATATCAAAGTTATGAATTTGTGTCTTTGTGGTAAAGCATTGGCTATCTGGACGGTTTAACATAATTGTGAATAAACTTATAAATGGAAACATATACAAAGATATTGCCATTATATTAGTTGCTCTTGTTTCAGTCGATATTAAGAATATTGTTAAAGAATTTTAATGTTAGATTTTATTTTATAATTGCAGAATAGCCTAGCTAAGAATGTATAGTTATTTACAAATTATTTAAATATATAATATGTTGTTTACTAATCTTATTTTTAGGTATGGGTGTTTTAGATTTTGAGTCATGGCGCCCAATTTTCCGTCAAAATTGGGGAACGCTTTTACCTTACAGAGAATTATCCAGAACTATTGAGAAAAATCGACATCCATCATGGAAGCCAAGTCTGAGGGAAAAAGAGGTAAAATAAATGAATATAAACCAGGTATGTAACAATATTCTTAGTAAACTTTCAATTTTTTTTATATAGTTATCCTTACTAGATTTTAAAATGTTTATATTTTATGGCGAATGCCTGTTTTTACTAGGTAACATATTAAATAAAACAACTTAATCTTATAGCTAAACACAAATGATAAGATTTTGTTCAGCAATTTTAAATCAAATATATTTAGAATAAAAATAATCACGTATATGAAGATATTCAATTAATATTTTAATATTTTGTGCTCACAATTCAAGTGAACAATGAAAACATCCTATTTTGATTTTCATATGTCTCTACTGAATGATTTATTAAATAAATTGAATATATAGTGTGTATATTGTGCTTTACAACTTTTCCATGATCAATCAAACTTGTTATTATATGCCGTATTTGGAGAAACTCTAGTCTTTTTTTTTTTTTACAATATGGGTGAATTAAAGAGTTCAAGCTTTCCTTTGAGATAATATTTTCTAAAATAACTAATCTATTAAAGGTTGGAATCTAAACTACTTAGAAATGCCAAGATGCCTGTGGCTTAGCTTTCCACTAGCTGATGAAGAAGTCCGCTCATATAAGTGGTTAATTCTTGTCTCAATTGATTGGGACTCATCAGATTGCGTGAATATTGTTGTAATCCTTTGAATTCATATGTTGATAAGTTTAAGTCTACTTGAAATAATAATAATGATGATGATAATAACAATAATAATAAAAACTATATTCATTTTCAAAATCCTACATAATTTGCACTAGGATGGTTAAATAAAACAAAATGTCTGCAAACAAATGTCATATATGACTGTAGTTAAGTTACAGCTCCCATCAGTGACTGAATTTTCTGAGGCGTCTTTCTCGTGTTTGACTGACCTGCTAGTGACAAAGAAATCAGGATTTGAACCCTGGTTGGGTCTATTGAGAACGGTTTTTCTTAAATGGCTTCCTACTCTCCTTCCATGCAAATGTGGGTAGATTACCTCTACCCCCTACCTCATTAGAGTAATTATAATATATGTGTATAATCTGAACAGTTAGTAAAACACGACGATAAAAAGAATTGGGAAGTTACGCACAAATATACTTTTTTTATAGGCCAAAAGTAGGTTTGAGTCAGCAAGTCGTAGGTTTATGGAGCAAACATTGGAGCTGGTTCGTCAGATGAGGCCCCAAGGCAAGTGGGGATACTATGCTTACCCCTTCTGTTACAACTACACTCCTAAGAACATGGCCCCAACATGTCCAGTGCAGGTCATGAAAGAAAATAACCAGTAAGTTTTTCCTTGGTATATTTACAAAGATTCAATCATCATCAACAGTATATATTTATTGTATGTCTCCTAGCCAAGTTGAGCCACTCAATCCCCCACCCCTATATGGCTGCCGGCCACTCCTAATCCTGGCCTCTCCTCATCCAGCGAGTGTTTGTACATTTATAACGCCCACTAACACACACCCTCTAAAGTAGAGTAGAAAAACTGATCATTTAATACATACTTGTGTTTGTGACACCTTTCTTTCTTTGTGACGTATTATGAAATCTGATTTAGTGGGCAGGGACACTTATTTCATTAAATTGTTAATTGCTTACAAGCTTATTTGATATTTTAAAAAAAGAAGGATCTGGACGGACTCTTTGGAAAGGAATAGATATAGCTGTGTCCAGACAGCTAATTGATTGGAAGTAATGTTAGCACAGCACAAGGGTATAGTTTAAAAAAAATTGAGATGTTTAGATGTTTTGATTTACCTTGGTAGAATTTCCTTCACTTTCAGAAATTATAATAAAATAGGGAAATATGTTTACCAATTTAAAAATAAAATAAATTGTGTGCAATAAATAGCTTTATGACCTGCTTCAGTGGCCACATGGTCTAGGGTGTCACTCTCGTGTTAGACAAGATTGTTGATGCAGGCAGATTGAAGTTCGAGTGCTGGTCAGGTATACTGTGAGTATTTTTTACAAAATGGTTTTTCACTATTTCTCCACACAAATGTTGGCACACCTCTAAATTCAACCTTCCTCATCCCTAACTCCTTAGCGTAATTAGTACATATGTGTATAACCTGAGCAGGTAGTAAGAGTTAGTGTTAAAAAATAGCTTTATGGTGAGTGTATTACTTGTAAATTATAAGAGTTCAAACCGTAAAGGCCCAGGGATTGAAACAAAGAAAGAGAAAGGAAGAAAATAAACAAAGAAGAAAGATATAGTAATAGGAATTTTATTTGAGTATTTTTATGGCCGTGCAATACTCATTTATATAAATGAGTAGAAATAAGCCAAGTTGTATTTTGAGCCACTAGATAAAGATAAAGGAGCTCTCTGCGGTTTTAAATCATTCAACAAAAAATACAGTCTTTTGAAGTACCAATCCAATGATGACTATTCTTGATAATCTCAGAAGTAGATAGCATTGCTATTGAGTCCTCGACTAGTGTTCAAACTTTAGAAAAATGCATCATTGGCCACTACTATGATGTTGGAAGCAAAAGATAAAAATGAAATATAAATGAATTATGAACAAAAATTTCATTTCCCAGTTCAGATTCAGTTAAATGTCCTGCATTGAATGATGAATAAATAAATAGTAAAACATAATTAAACAAACTTTCTAATACAGTGTATTTATTATAGTTTGAAGAAAAATTTTCAAAAATATGATTTCAGTAAATTACCCTTAAGTAAGTTTTCCTCAGATAAACACATACATTATATTGTTTATCACACAATACACTCTCGTCATGTATACATTTTAAACAACATTGTTACAATAATTTATAGCAAATTTCAAATAAAAATCACCGAGTTATTTATGAACTAACGTCAAATTATTTATAAAATTAAAAAATATATACTTTTTCTTATGTATAATAATAAACAATTACCAGATATCCATTTTTAACTAATCCTTCAAGGCCATTTAAAAAAAGATCTATTTTTTAAAAATTTGTAATTGATAAAATACCTTTAAAAAAACTTATTTTAGAAAAATTACGTATCTACATTATTATTTATCATGTTAGATACAGATATACCTATTTTGAACATCATTATGGCTATTTATTTTTTAATAAAATTTTTTAAAAAATCAGTCATCAATAAAATACTATAAACATTTTTTTAAGAAAAACAAATATGTAAAATTATGTATATTGTAAAGGACTTACTACTAAATACTGATTTTCGGACCAAATAATTTAAGTTATTTTAAAATATTTCAAATATAAAAGCGTCATATAAACAACCCCTTTAAACATTTTCCCCCAAAAACAAGTGTGTATATATATACATATATATATCATATCAAACATTAGCTAGAATACAAATTTTAACCAAAAATGATATAGCCATTAAAAAAATCTCTCATCAGCAAAATACCCTTAAACGAAATTTTATCTTCGAGCCAAGTATACAGTGGTATTTTGAAGTTCAAACACTTACTAGATATCTATTTTAAACAAAATAATTAGAGCCATTTAAAAAAAATTGGAATTAAAAAAAATCAATCATCAGTTATCTACCCATAATTTGAGGGCTAGTGTCAAAATAACAAAATATCCTGATGTATAGCCATATTATAGATAATAGCAAGATGGAACAAAATAGAGGGTGTAAATGAATACATGCTACAAACTTATAGTGTATGTAGGAGGTCCATAGTATACCTACTTTTAATAAGAAACTCGTGTCAAGTAATGCTCCATTTTCGCGTTGCAGACTAGAACTCTTAGTATGTTCAGTAATGTAGGAATAATTCTCACAATACTTTATTGGCTTACATTACATAATAAATGTTTAGCAATGCCAAAACAGATGACTACAATAATTGCTCAAAATAACGTCCACCAACTGCGATGCAAGCATTGAACCTGCAAATAATATTCTTGTACACTTTTTCAAAAATCTCAGGCATCATTTGTATTTCTTGCCCTGTGGCGAGAATGCGTGCTAGCATATCATCCTCTGTTTTGACAGGGGTATCGTAAACTAGGCTTTCCATGTGGCCCCACAGGAAAAAGTCTAGTGGAGTTAAGTCCGGGGAGCGTGGAGGCCATTCTACTAGTCCTCCTCGACTAATCCATCAGTCCCCAAATACCTGTAGTCTAGAGAGGTGAGTGAAAAGTGTGGTGGCGCACCGTCTTGTTAAAGCCACATGCTGCAGCTACACTAACTTTTAATGGCACGTCTTCCAACAATTCTGGCTATACTTTTTTAAACGACCGTCGATAATACCAACCAACATGTTGATTCTAAACTACTGTTGCCATCTAAGGATGCGAGTGGTGTGAGGGTTTACTTCGTCCCAAAAACAGCCGATTCGGGGGTTTAAAATACTTTCCCTGGTGAAGGAAGCATCAACGGTAAACAGAACAAGCCGTATAAACTAAACTTTCAACAGGCAACGTTGCTTAAATCAGCGAGAAAAGTAAACTCACCACGGAAAATTGGCTGGACTCATTGTTTAAGACCTCCGCGGATGGTGGATGTGTAGTTGTTGTTTGTACAGAACCTGCCTAACGCTCATATGATTAACACCCTTGTAACGTCCAATGGTTCAGCTGCTAATTGATGGGCTATGTTCAAACCTATGAAATAATTCTTCAAATCTTGCAGTACGGTGGTTCCTCCGAGACCCGCAGTTTACCTTATTGACTGTGAACATTCCTGTTTCCCACAATCGTTGAAAAACTCTGGCAAACACTGTATGAGACGGAGTTGGACTATTTGGAAAATGGTCTGCATAAAGCCGGTGAGCAATATTTACCATTACAACAAGCCTCGCCGTACATTAACACCATGTTAGCGTAATCGATGAACGTATACGCATCCATGATCTACTGCAACTGAACATTAAGAGAGATTAGAGTGTTTTAGCAAAACATTTGACGTTTACAGTTGTCGTTACATTGGTCGAGCCACCTCACGTGATCATGACGTGGTAAATGCAACGCGTTATCATTTTATTTTGTCTAAACAGTTCCAGTCTATAACGTGCATTACAAACTTATAGTGTATGTAGGAGGTCCATAGTATACCTACTTTTAATAAGAAACTCGTGTCAAGTAATGCTCCATTTTCGCGTTGCAGACTAGAACTCTTAGTATGTTCAGTAATGTAGGAATAATTCTCACAATACTTTATTGGCTTACATTACATAATAAATGTTTAGCAATGCCAAAACAGATGACTACAATAATTGCTCAAAATAACGTCCACCAACTGCGATGCAAGCATTGAACCTGCAAATAATATTCTTGTACACTTTTTCAAAAATCTCAGGCATCATTTGTATTTCTTGCCCTGTGGCGAGAATGCGTGCTAGCATATCATCCTCTGTTTTGACAGGGGTATCGTAAACTAGGCTTTCCATGTGGCCCCACAGGAAAAAGTCTAGTGGAGTTAAGTCCGGGGAGCGTGGAGGCCATTCTACTAGTCCTCCTCGACTAATCCATCAGTCCCCAAATACCTGTAGTCTAGAGAGGTGAGTGAAAAGTGTGGTGGCGCACCGTCTTGTTAAAGCCACATGCTGCAGCTACACTAACTTTTAATGGCACGTCTTCCAACAATTCTGGCTATACTTTTTTAAACGACCGTCGATAATACCAACCAACATGTTGATTCTAAACTACTGTTGCCATCTAAGGATGCGAGTGGTGTGAGGGTTTACTTCGTCCCAAAAACAGCCGATTCGGGGGTTTAAAATACTTTCCCTGGTGAAGGAAGCATCAACGGTAAACAGAACAAGCCGTATAAACTAAACTTTCAACAGGCAACGTTGCTTAAATCAGCGAGAAAAGTAAACTCACCACGGAAAATTGGCTGGACTCATTGTTTAAGACCTCCGCGGATGGTGGATGTGTAGTTGTTGTTTGTACAGAACCTGCCTAACGCTCATATGATTAACACCCTTGTAACGTCCAATGGTTCAGCTGCTAATTGATGGGCTATGTTCAAACCTATGAAATAATTCTTCAAATCTTGCAGTACGGTGGTTCCTCCGAGACCCGCAGTTTACCTTATTGACTGTGAACATTCCTGTTTCCCACAATCGTTGAAAAACTCTGGCAAACACTGTATGAGACGGAGTTGGACTATTTGGAAAATGGTCTGCATAAAGCCGGTGAGCAATATTTACCATTACAACAAGCCTCGCCGTACATTAACACCATGTTAGCGTAATCGATGAACGTATACGCATCCATGATCTACTGCAACTGAACATTAAGAGAGATTAGAGTGTTTTAGCAAAACATTTGACGTTTACAGTTGTCGTTACATTGGTCGAGCCACCTCACGTGATCATGACGTGGTAAATGCAACGCGTTATCATTTTATTTTGTCTAAACAGTTCCAGTCTATAACGTGCAGACAGTGCGTTCCCAGACACGAGTTTCTTATTAAAAGTTGGTCTACTTTGGACCCCCTACTTACCATAGAAGTTTGTTACATATATTCATTTACTACCTGTATATCAAACTGTTTCGAATCTCTGGCCAGGGAAAGACAGAATCCTAAAATCAAGTTTTTGGGTTCGGGGGCACATAAAAAAAGATAAATCAGAATCTCTAGGCTGAAAATGTTCACAATTAAGATACTTTCTCTTTAGATGAGAAAGTAAAAATGATGGAGACTTGAGAAATTCTAAGCATGTGTATGCGACTCAACCAAGATCAGTTTCAAGATCAATTATCTTCAGCAAACTGAAAAGTGGTGAAACCATAATAAGGAAGTAGCTTCGATGCACAAGCCTGAAGGTAAATTTGTCTGCAGCCCCTCAATCAAACCTCTAATTTGTTTTGTGTGAGATTTAACAACTGGAAACACAGGGATCGTTTTAGCTAAACATGAATGAAGCTATGATCATAGAAATATAGTTAAGACTTTAGTAATATGAGAAAACATGTCTCGGAAGATCAAAGCTGCATGAACTGCACTTAAAGCAAATCAAATGCTGTAAACAATTTTTAAGTTTAATAGTGGGAGTAGTTAGGTTTCTAAGAATAAAGGATACCATTTAGTGAGTCCAATTGGAAAAATAATTTCAAATAAATAAAGTAATTTTTTAGGTCTTGCTATTTGAAGAGTATAATACTCTCCATAAAAACATTTCAATATGTATGCCAATCCAGGAAAAGAATGTTTTTACTTATACAAAAATAGTTGTAATGAATGTAGTATATTGATGTTAACATATTTTTATCAGGGAATATTTGAAGAATTGAAAGCTTGTGAATATGACTAAATGTATTGATTCTACTTAAGATAGTATTCATTGAGATGAGATAGAATTCATTATACAGATGGTTTGTGAAAATGTTATTTTTATTTATTTTTATTTAGTCTTACTACCCGTACGGGCTATACGCTTAAGTACCAATTACGCTAATTGATTTGGAACTAAGGAGATTGAATTTAGAGGAAGTGAACACACATTTGCGTGTTGGGAGAGTGGAAAACAATTTAGGAAAAAACACCCCAGTTTACCCAACCAAGATTCAAACCTCGACCTCCCCATCCTCGGCAGTCTAGCTTACACGAAACTAGCGCGTTAGCTAACTACACCACCGAGGCAGGTCGTGAAAATGTTAAGCCCGTGGAAATATTTGTGAACTTTATTTCTTAGCCTGGGCATACTGTAAATAAATTTAATATTTTAGTATTGAAAAAGTTTTCATAACAAAACATTGTATTGTATTACAAGCTAAAACTAAATCACAACGGTGGATCAGTTGCAATGTGCAGCATGCTCTCAAAATTTAGATTATCATTAGCCACTCAATATATGCATGAAAATAAATGCATTATTTGTGTTTGTGCAACAAGTGAATGCTTTATTAATTAAGTGCACCAACATTTATATGGTAGACTCATAGGTAAGTGTTGAGTTGAACGCAAAAAAGTTGTTTTCAAATCATGTTCCAAAACTTGGTCAAAAATGTGTTAGTCAGCAGGATATGACTTGTGCCGCATGCATAAATGGTTTTGTATGATTGGTCATAACAAATCTGTGAATACTTCTTTTGAGAACACATAAATTCGGGCTAAGGTACGAGCAAACACCTTCAAACATCACACTGAATTACTTAAGTGTGCTACATGGGCAGGTAGAAATACCTCGTCGCCTTTTGGGAGTAAACAAAATATTTCACCTCTTCTCTTTACTTATCTTTCTTTCGGTGAGTTTGTAACACATTGGTGCAAGACGAAGGAAGAAAGACTTGCTACTCAAGGCCGGGATGATTAATTCACCAGTAAAAGCGATAGCTTTGCCACTCTTGTGGCTTATATTTTACAACAGCACACTGGCTTGATACACAACCAATCTAATTCCAAATTTAGACAGTGATCGAGTTGTTTAAAGAAACATTACTGTTTCAAGTTGCTAGTAATGCTGCTCTTGTATATTAAATCATAATTTACATTCCTGTATATTAAATAATTGGGTACTTATAACTTTATTTTTCAGATTTAAATCTAATTATAGCATTTTTTAGGTTAATTTTCCACGACCATATAACTACCTGTTATGGATTATTTGCATGTGCAACAATTAATACGCTAATGTGTTATAGAATATAACAGTTTAATTTCAAGGTAATTGTACCCGCATTAACGTGGAGAGTGAGTGGAAATCGACTATTCAGGACAAAATCCCCCTCTATACACCAGACCTGAATTAGAACCCTAATTTCTATGTTATTGGCAACCAATTCTATTGTTAGAGTGACGCCTTAGATCATTCGACCTTTTGGATAAATCTCAGCCGGACAGTAGCTTGAACTCTTTTAATATTTAATCTAAACATCTTATAAAACTATGAAAAAAAATAAAAAATAAAAGCCCTCTCCAGTGGGGTCGTGAACAAAATCATCTCTCTCGTCTAGTCTAATTTACAGTTAATGGGTAGGTTGGGGCTGGAATTCCAGTCATGTGCTCTGAGATTGTTTGCCTTCAATTATTTTTCACTCTTCCTTTACATAAATGAGGGTATAATAGCTTTGATTAATAATTTCCACTTTCTTCCCCTTTAGTGTAATTTATTGTATTATTAGGGATTTCAATCATTATTTAAAGGCAAAACTAGCAGCACCTAAATGTGTATCAGTTGCATAACAATTACCTTTTTTCCCCATTTTAAAGGTAAGGGGTGGTGAAAACTTCTATTTTATATTACGTTTAGCTATTGTTGGTACAATATTTTGATTTCTAGTTGGTGTAGTAAAGACTATTATATGACAACTTTATAATCTGTCTTTATAAATAATATTAGTTAAAATGGTGTAGGTAAGCGTGACCTTACACCTGATGAAAGTTAGCAATGTCCACTATATGTGTACACCTGATGAAAGGTTACAATGTCCACTATAGGTGTACACCTGATGAAAGGTTACAATGTCCACTATATGTGTACACCTGATGAAAGGTTACACTGTCCACTATAGGTGTACACCTGATGAAAGGTTACAATGTCCATTATAGGTGTACACCTGATGAAAGGTTACAATGTCCACTATATGTTTATGCACCTGATGAAGGAATGTAATGTTAACTATATGTGACTTCACTATCTCCATGGTTCAAAGCAGTAATTCCCAACCTTTTTTTTTAACCTACTGGCCTCTTCTGAGAATTTGATGCTGCTAAAGCTCTCACCCCCAAGTTAAATGTAATATTTATTCTGAAATCAATGATAAAATCCTTGCAGAAATACTATATTGCCAAATGGTCAATATTCCCTCCTTTGAAAAAAACACGAATACAAAATAAATTCACTTTTTATGTGGCATGATTTATAATTCTTATGAACATAACTTATGTTAAATGGTTATAAGCATAAGGAATTAATCAGCTTGTCAAAATTATAGAACATAAATACAGTATTTAATATAAAACAAAAATTTTATTGCCTGTATTTATTAACATAAAATTATTCCTGCAATATCAGTAACAACCCATATGTTTCTGTACAACTCCCTTACAATTACTTACGATCTCACAAAACCAAAACACCCCCTGGAGGACGGTATCACCCAATATAGGAAACACTGGTCTAAAGCTTCATTCTCGTGTTATCATCGTCGTGGCCTGCTGATGACGGAAACATTGGTTTTCAAATCGCAGTAAGGTATGAAAAACTACATGTATACAACAAAGCTTAGAAAAAATATGTTCACTATACATAGTCCTAAATCACAAAATAAAGGAAAATCATGTTCACTACACGTATACCACAAAGGTTAGGAGAATTATGTTCCCTATACGTAGGTCATATCACAAAATAAAGGTAAACCATGGCTTTAACATGTAGGGCCTATATGACAACACAAAGGAAAATCGTGTTCGTTACACATATACCACAATGCCTAAAATAAATGTTCAAAAAAGGTTTATCACATAATAAGAGAAATTTATATTATATATTACATCACAACATAAAGAAAAATTATGCTTTTACACATACCACAAAGTTTAGAAAATTATGTTCACTACACACATACAATAAAGTTTAGTAAAATTATGTTCAATACAGTACCACAATATATCACTAAACAAATTAAAATCACTTTAATTACACGAATTTCTTTAAATAAAGAAAAATCATGATCTCTTCACATATATCCAGTGGTGGATCTAGAGTATGGCAGTCTTGACATGTGCCCTGGGCGCCACTTAACGATGGTGCGTAACTAAACAGTTTCTATTTACTCAGTTTCTATAATATATTTTACTTTTTTATTCCAAATACTTTTTCATTTTAAATAATTTTTAGTTATAATATTGTAACAAGATTAGTGTTTAACAGCGGGACAGGCATGCTCTCATTGTTTACCCTGGCTGCACTCCTTGTTCTCTCTGTCTCCCTCCTTGTCTAGCAGGTAGGCAGTGACCTTCTCACTTGACTGGGAGATTAGAGGGGACGGGGGAGGATGGAGACACGTCTGGAGGGGTCTGGATCCTTTTTATTCTGGCCTAGTATTCTATTAATGGAAGATTCCAGACCCTTAGCTGGGACCACCCTTATATATACACGGTCAGCAATAGCCAGGTGTGCTCAGTTCTTGGTTCTCAACCAGTGAATCCTGGAGTGGACCAGCAAGTCCGGTGTTCATATGGCGCTGGGACCAGTGGTGGGGTGCCGTGGGTGTCTTGAATATTAAAAGGAAATTGTACCATGAACGGACGTTTTAAGAAACTGATATTTGGATGTTTGACTATTTATCCAGTGTTTTTGTTAACAAGCTGTTCACTTGATTTGATGTAATTCTATTTTATGTGTTTTCATTTGTGTATTGATTCAAGAACAATTGCCTATATTACCTTAGTCAGTGAACTGTTTAGTTATAATTAATCCAGCGTAATTTTATTGTATGTGTTTTCATTTGTTTATTAATTTAAAGACAATTACTAGTATTACTTAGCTCAGTGAACTGCTTAGTTATAATTTATTCAGCGTTATTCTATTTATTATGTGATTATTGGTTTATTAATTTACATAATTACTTTGACTAACTAATTTGTTTAATTGTTTAGCTGTATATTTAACTCTGTGAATTTTTTTTTAGTGGTGTTTTTAATAATCAAAACCATGGGTGATCTGCGCGTATTTTAATTCATGTGTAGCCTGCAAAATGCCCCAATATCCTCAAAAGAACTTGTGGTTCATGCGCGAACGGCCCGTGACCCGGGAGGGTCACGCGCACCCCACTTTACAATATTAACTACTAAATCGAAGGTTAAATATTTGTTTTTGTACAAACTGTAGCTAAATCCATTAGATTCATACTGAAAATAGCCTATATAAGATCACATGCTAGATCTCATGTCAGAACTTTGTGCCGTTGAGACAAAACAAACCTAGGGCGCAAAGGTCCCAAGGGCGTATTAAAAATATTGTTTGCTTTTAGCTGTAAAATAATATTTAATCTAAACAATTGTCTAATTATTTATCAATAAATAAATAATATCTAAAATTTAGAATATATTTAAACAAACATTACTAACAACATAATCATATTTGTTATATGACATTCAAGGTTGCTTTGATATTTATTAAAGATTAAAGAAAATTTTAACAGAAAAGGAAGACAAGAAGGACGAAATGGAGCTACAAGAGTGTCGGGCACAGTTTTAAGACAACCCTGCTGTGATGGTTGACAAAAGAGTAGTGTTCAACAAAGAATAAGTGAGACAAACACGCTGGTATTGTTAGTGAATTGCGACAATCACTCACTCAACTTGGGTGTACCTACAGTCAAGCAGGATACAATGATGGTCACGTTTTTTGGAAACCTTGAAGCTCTTTAAGTATCAATCTTTCCTTCAAAACAACGCTGGAAAGATCGAAAAACTCTGCGCCTGTGGTTGGGAAGTCTGAGCCCAAAACCAGATGGAGTGCAAGGATAGAAGCAGTGAAGCCTGTTGAAAAGTACCTTTAGATGATACTTAAAGCTATCCATAACATTACAAACGATGTAAATGAAACCAGTGTAATAAGAAGTAACTTTCTTTGACTTTCTTATTTATGCCAAAGGACTGTGTTACGCTGAAGATATTGAGGATTTAAAACAGAATTGCGAACATTTGGAAAAATTTTACAGCTGTGATGTTGATTGACAACAACTATATGAAGACATTTTAGATTGTCGAATGTTTTTATCAAGCTGGGCTAACATGAAAATATCAAGACTTGAAGAGCTTCTAGGATGCATTGCTCATTATGCAGATGAGAGCGCTTTCCACAATATTTGCAGTGCTATTCAGATACTGCTGACCATCGTCAGCTGTGAGAGCTGAAACTAATATTTTCGTATTTGATAACCTTCATGGGTCAAAGCAGATTGTGTGATTTTCTCTGTTGAATGTGTAAATAGAAGAAACAAACAACAGACTTTAAGCACATCATAAATAAATTTGCATTAGTTAAAACAAGGATGGTACATTGGTAATTTTTTTATGTTGCCATAATGTGTTAAATAAAAAATTAATGAGTTTTTCTTATTTTTGAGGAAATATTGTGGTAAAGTTGTTTAAAAGGCCGGTGTCAGGTGTTTGGACAGAGGCGCAATTTCAGTGCTTGCCTTAAGCGCTATTTTATGTAGATCCACCATTGTGTATATCACAAAATAAAGATCTCTCATGTTCATTTAACGTTTATTACGTAATGAAGGGAAATTATGGTCAGTAATGTTCACAATATGATGAAAAACAAACTGAAGGGAAATATTCTTATCTATCTTATTATAACCCACCAAGGAGGAAAACATAGTTTCAGCCATTCACAATCCAATTAAGATGTTTTCTTATTGATGGCTGGTCATCATTTTAAATATTTGTTTTCTCTAAAAGATGTCCATTATTGACAATCCTCGATCATATCTGGAATAAAGTATTTCTGGAAGAAAACTATACATATAAAATTTGATTGAGACTCAATTTCACTTTTCCAGAAGATGTCATTCCTCTTAATTTTCGTGAAGAACATTCCTTTTATTGTATAGACAACAAAGTAACACCACAGTCTTTCAGTAATGTGTAATTGTCCTTGCACTTGGTAATATTAACTATCTTTTTTTAAAGGTATCATTTCCTTGTAATGTGAAAAACTTGATTTTTTGGCATTTTCTGGCTTCATTTGGTGTAATAACTTTCACCGGTGCAAGGTATTTAATTTCGACGATAGGTGATGACCTAGAATCCATCGAGAGATGCTGCATTAATGATATATTTCTGTCGTCTACCAGCCCCATCCTTTCAACTTTTACTCCAAGAACTCCTTCCAAAGCTTCTAATACCATAGGTTCATGTTCAACACCATATCGAGTCCTTTCATTTCCAAAGAATGTTCCATGTATCATAGTCTTTACTTGATTTGCCTTTGTTGTGGTCTGTCTCATTTTGCAAATTTTACCAAACCATGAAGCTGTCACTCTCTTCCTTCGCTGTCTTCTTCAATCTTCATTCTGACTTTGTTCCCGACCGGTTCATAAATCAAGGCTTTCCTCTACTCTTCTGTCATATGAAAACTACAAATAAACTGCTATTTCTTCAGATTATAGTCTTCTTCATTGAGTTCAGCTTTATCTGGTTTGTCTAGAACCCCATAGTGTTCAACTGAACCTGAAGACTTCTTTTGTGGTTTTCTGAGGGGAGGGTACTGCAATTTTCGTTTGGTCCTTGCATTTCGACGTTTAACTTTCTGTGTGACAAACCGTTTAGTGTTTACTCCAAGACTGACAATAGCCATCTTTTTGTGCAGGAGTCTGTGTAGTGTAGGACCTTTGTTGTGGGAAGTAACTGCTGCTGTACAGCGAACTTGATAAGAGCGCCTCAAAGCAAAGTTTATGTACTTGCCACCGATGAACTTGGCAACTACATTATTAAATGACTATGCATCATTATTACTAATGTTTAAGATTAGGCTCCGAGCATGGAATGCCAAGGAATTATGAGCACTAACAATATCTTCCCATAAACCATATTTTATCAACTCTGGTACTAAATTTGTTTAACCAACTTTTGGTCCCTGATAAAAATATCCTCGCTCCCCACACCGAGAATGATTACCAAAAACATGACTTGGCCCTTTACTTATGCCTTCCTTTAGTTGTTTGACATTTTCATGATGAGGGAAAGGTTCTACTTAACAATATTTTATTGCCTCAGTTACAATGTATCATATTCTTTGTTTTTTGAGTGTTCTAATAATTTCAGGAACTGGATCAATTGGCTCCTTCCTCTTTTCTCGATTTCCTTTACCCTATTCACATAGTTGCGAAGAATGTAATTTCCACATTAAATCTTTTTTATCTCGAAATCAGGACCATATGGCTTGGCTATGCTTAAACGTTTCATGACACTGCTGTCCCTGTCTCCTAAAAAAATAATAAAATCCATTTATTAATTCGCTATCATACTGGTAAGGCAAGATAATTTATTAATAATAATTTTTGTTGGGTTCCTGATGAATAACTGGACTATGAATTAAAAAAACTTTTCGATGTTACGACTTTCACAAAATGTTCAAAGTGCAATGTTAAGTTACCTATAAGTTCGGCATACACAATTCCATACATTGGTACATTTTCCTTGAACCCATCAACCATGATGTCAGCTTCCATCGCAGTGGCAGATTATGTCCAATTTTTATATCATATGTGCTCTCTTGCAGGTTTTTCCTGGGAAGATGCTCTTTCACAAATAGAGCAATAGGAGTTGCGAACACCCACGTATATCACCTTTTTGAATTGAAGCCAACAATGCATGCCTAGTATCATAAACAAAATTTAGTGTAAGGCATATTTACTTACAGAACCATTAAAATACTTTAAACTGAAAAGCAAAGACAAAATTGGGTTTTAAAAGTTTATTTAGTGATTACTATATTATATTAAATAATATATTTAGTTCAACACAGAAATTTCTACGTCTCAATACTATGTGCTATATATAACTTACCACTCCTGAGAGAGCGTCGTATTTGCTTTTATAAGATCTTTTGCACCATGCTACATCTGCAACAACAGTTATCATTGGTCGACCCTCTTTGTCCACATTTCCGGCTTTGACAGCCAATGCTGCTTCCTCACGCGCGGCAGCCATCATTTCATCAGAAGCAATGCTTCCTAGGTGTTCACCTACTTCTTGGTGTATCTTTTGGTACATAGGATTGCCCATACAAGGCATATCTAGTACTGCAGACAACTCTTCCATCTGAGAAAAACCTTGGCCTGTGTTAATAATGCCAGCCACCATTGTGGTATTAACATTCATCGGTGAGTTGGGGTTTGCAGTATGGACTGTTTCGAGAACCCCACACATCTTGCACTGCAAGTGTAATGTGCTGCAGAAGCCATTCCTTGTTTCGCCTGTAATATTCATATTTGAAAATCTGCAGTCGAACTCTTTATGCTTTATGGCTTGAATACATTCCAAAGAGTACTGTAAGTCGACTATTCTGTGTCCTTCTATGACAGGGGGTGTTTTTAAAACATTTGTGTCCCTGGACAGAAAAAAAAAGTGCACTGAAGATTGAGGTATTTAATGCAAGGAGTGGAAATGAAACCAGAACCATTTATCACCTTCCCACTGCCACGACTGTACTAATATTAATTTTAGCCTTTGATATTTAATTAGCATCTACTTTATTACATTCATAATTCTAGATATTGTATTTCAGCTTATAATTTTATTTCTATAAGGTGACACTCCTTATACATATTTATCATATTTAATCAGAGTAGCTTGGTAAAAGTTTAATTAAAAATTTTGAATTAATTTATTGTTCACTAAATAAGTTAACACTAAAATGTGTAATGTAATATTTACCGTTGTGAAGACGATGGTGTCTGTGACACATCTTCCGGGAAAATATTCATTATAACTTCTGTTTGTAAATTAACAGTAGTAGAATGTATGGTATTATCTAGAGATGTGGGGTAAGGCGACTCTAAATGTGTAGGGAGAATACTTTCAATAGTGTCACCATCAGTTTAGCTACAGGATGGAATCTCTGAATGTCGAGGGGGACTTATTTGAAATGTATTGATTGTAGTACTACTAAAAAAAATATATATATATATAGAAATAATATATTGATATAAAAATAATAATTTGTATTAAATAAATCTTTGACTAAAGTTTTTGTTGAATTTATATATTGTGCATTCTTTAATTCTTTCATTAAAAATACATACATCTATTTTACACTTTTATGTTTATAGTTAAACTGCTATTTTGTTTTTATTACTAAAGTTATTTTGAATAAATCAAATACATACAAAATACAAAGAAAATATTTCAGGAAGACTATTAACATACATTTTATGATTTTCATTGTTTTAGATTCTCATTTTTACAAAATGTTATATCATAAATTAAATAAATAAACCAGTATAGTTTTGCACTACACTAAATCAATTAATTTGCAAAAGTGTTCCAATGTTTGCATTTAAAATATATGTATTTTACATTAAATTGATTTTACCTAGGCCAAAATAAGACCACAACATAATTTGCAATATACTGTTTTTATTAGTGTCTTATAGCAATCAGAGTTTGGCTGCGAGAACATAATTATATTTATTTAGATTCCATGGGGAATAAATTGGCAATGTTTTATCTCGCAATAAACACACACAATATTAATACCATGAGGGGTTAAATAAACTACTAATATTTTTAACAAAGAGAGATATTAAATCAACTTGGTAAAATTAAATGTTTCAACGCTAGTTTGAGCTTTAACGATGACCTCTAAAATGTATTTTGTTATAGAAATTAACTCGTAATAAGTAATTATTTTGATACATTAAACTCCAGCCCTGATCTTGAAAGCAAGATTAATTAAGTATTTATGTATTCCTCCTCAATATCTGGGCTAGTAGCTTATATTATTTCGCACACCCCATCCACACCAATGCTCAAAATTATACTTTTCTCATCCCTGTCCAAGAAGTGTAGTTAAATAAGAATAGCCTGGAAGGGTGAATTAAAAATAATATATATTTCATTCCAACCGTATAGTTACTTCAAATGAAAACTACCCTGTACTAGTGACACGTCTTTCAGCGTGATTTTTAGTAGGTAGCCAGCCATTGAATCACAGGTTGTGGGCGTGTATTTCTTTCTCCTATTGGGAGTCCTTTTCACTTATGTTTGACTTGGTTTTCTCATATAAACGTGAATTCCACTCTTACCCAAAAGTATTGTCTAAAATAGTAAAGTAAACAATTTGTTTCGACTTACAATTGATCTAAATTTTCTTTTTCTGTAGGGCTGTCACCATGAACCTCATCAAATGGTTCTGTCATGGCAGTGACGGGTTCAAAGTATGCCAGATTATAGTTGGCACCTCTGTAAATGTCTAGTTCCAAAACATATATAAAACATATAGTTATAATACTAAGAAACAAATAATAAGTAATAGCTTAATAATTTAGCTGCGATCACATGCTTTGCAATTTATCCGTTACCAAAATAGAACCTTCTTTGCAAGTTGCATCTTTCCAGCTCCATTAATAACTATAGATATATATCATAGTTGATTTCAGACTCTATGCCCTACTTCTATGAATGTGGCACTCCTATTAACTGTACTTAAGGTGGGATCAAAGGGAATGCCAGGAAAACTAGTTTTTTTTTTGCAGTTTTCATAGCAAACAATTCTTTTTAGCAAATTGAATCAAATATTGCTCCAATACAAACAGAGTTTAATTTTATTCACATAGTGATATCAACAGTTGTTAAATTTCTGTCTTGAATGTCCTAGAATTTTGTGAAACCTTTTTCTCCTCGTTTAAAATGTTCATCATCAAATGATGCTGTGCTCTTAGCAGATATTCAAGAACAATTGTTGATATCACACTGTATATAAAATTAAACTATATGTTTCTAATGAAGCATTCGATTTAAAAAAAGTTTGTTGTGAAAACTGCAAAAACACTCAACTTTTCTCACGTGCTCTTCCATCCCACCTTAACTTGTTCACTAAATACATTAAAACACACAAATGGATTATGAAATGTAATATTTACCGTTGTGAATACAATGATGTCTTTGACTCATCTCTGAAGCATATGTCCATCATATCTTCTGTAAATGTGCTGCTGCTGCTAGGTCTACCAGTTATTGAATGTGTGGATATATTAGTTTGTGCGCCGCAGTCAGGAAGCTCTGAATGTAAAGAGAGGATACCGATATTATCAGATAAGATGCTGGGAGGTGTGCCAAAATGTGGAGAGGATCACTATGGATATTCCTAATATAAAAATGTAAACAACTATTGATAGGCCTATATAAAATAAATAAGTTTTTAGTAAGGATTTTGTGGTCTTTTCATCCTAGGCATGATTAATTTGGTTATCTAGAAAATATATGTACAGCATTTTAGAACTTTAATATTTATTATTAAGTTTTTATACTCAAGCTTTTCAAGCAATAAAATTTATTGCAAGTCGACAAAAAGCTTATAATAGTCTATGCCATAAAATTATGTAGGAACTCACCTTTCTTCAGAAGAAGGAGACATAGAGTTGCAATCTATAGTTTCTATCTGTTCTTGAATATTAGATTTTTGCTGGCTCGATGAACTGTTACCACCTGTGTTAGTATGCGAGTCATTTGTCTTTACAAAACATACTCTGTAGATAAATAAGGTCACATTTTAAGAAACTTGTTTTTTATTAGTACTCTAAAACTACATCAAAAGCCTATAAACAGTATATTTGAACCTTTCTGACAGTAGAAAAACTTAAAGCCGAGTTTACTATCCCGAAATGATGTTTTGTGTTTTGGTCATTGATCATCATTTACCAAAATCACCAAAATTTATTACATGTCTTTATTAAATAGTTATTTTCCTATAACCAGTAAATATTTTCTGTAAATTGAATATAATGGTGGTGTTATATACAATTGGTTAAATATAAGAAATCGCTATGCTTTGCCTTACATTTTACATAATTTGTATTTCAGCATGTAGCTCAAAAATCTCTGGTAAAAAGTGTAATTATCTCAGCATTTTATTTTTAGGACATATTATTTGCATGCAAAATAAAACAGGATTTAATTTTATCAAGCGTGTTCAAGTATTAATGTAACTTAAAACTTGTATTTTTTCTAAAAATCTAACAATTTAACCAAAAAATTTAAAACAAATATTCCAGTACCCTATTTTGTTATTATGAAATCATGTGAACAAATATTTTTCTTAAATTAAATTTCTTATGAATTTTTAATAACACAGTTTTGGTTTAAAAATAAGCTTTTGTTACTTTTGGGGGGGAAGACTAAAAAACAAAATTACTAGGGACGAGGAAATACTTGATACGAAAAAGTGCTCTCACATTAGTGTGTGAAGATAGATTATAAAACCAAAGTGAATTTCATATTTAAAAAAACTACCACTAATGCACCTTGGTGGAGTTCAAGAAGCTTATCTCACCATGTAAGTCACTAATCCTTAAACATTTGTCAACATTTAGTGCATGATTAGTGCCTTAAATCCTGCATTCTCAGAATTAGTTCTTTATTTACAATGTGCTAAGAGGCGTACATTACCGGCTGAGGGAGACTAGCTTCACGCAGCCCCACCATTATAAGCAATAATTCAGAAACACGTGTCGATATTTAGTATATAATCCCTGCTTTCAATCAATAGTGCTCAGTAATGATTAGAAATTTTAGGTTACCGTCCAAAATGTTGCTTGAATTTACAGTATATCATTGTTAAGCTTCTAGATCTTGATACGACAGTAAATGTTGCGATATTTAGGGTTTAACATTACGGGCTTTGTTTAATATATAAAAGGCAAATTCACACCTACCCAGATATTAAATATGTTGCTCAATGTTTTTATATTGTAAAGCTGATTTTGGAACTTTTTCAGTTGAGAATACTAATCAAGCAATAAACATTGTAATAATTGTTTTAGATTTAACCTTCATGTATCAGAGCTGAATTAAGCTTTGTTAAAATTAAATTTTATCTCGCATGTAGTGATAAAAATTTTGTGATGCTTAATAGATTTATAGGAATAATTATAAAGACCATAAAAATACATATTTTAAATTTAAGCAACAGAATTCAAATTGGTTTTCTTTAATTCACGGGACCATTTTAATGAAGCTTCCGGACGGGATTTTAACCCATTCCTCCTGAATATAGAAGCAACATGGCAAAATGAAACTAGTATGCAATCGTTGAACAGTGAACTAAATCCTGTTTTTATACTAATAAATCAATATATACTTACTTTGATCCAACAATAAAATGCTTCTTCCCCTTATTCCATCCTAATTTTTTGCGGCGAGCAGATAGTCGAAGTCTAGTTTTTCCCCCCTTTACGGTGGGCACTTTTGCTTGTATTATTGTTCATAGTAGTTTTAATTAATCGAAAAAACAACATAATTTTATGTTATAATTATAATAGCTATCATAAGAAGGCAAAGCATACACAACTGTTCGGAAACACAGGACCAGTTTCCAAACACATTGATTCATACATTTACAATAAAAGCAACAGCATATATTATTTTTAACATTTTTTAATGAATACCTAAAACTTAAAAATGTGTGGGCTCACTGTGCGTTGTCTCATCTCTCAACAAGGTGAAGGCAGACATCCAACTAAAAGAGCGCATGCGCATGGTGTCAACTGCCTTTCATTCTTTCTCTGGCTATTCTTTACTTCCAAAGCGTAGATGGAAGATTTGACTGCCCTACTTGAGGACTGAAAAGCATTAGCTTTGACGCGTCAAAACACCAAAAGGAATTAGAAATTATCTTTACATTTTCTGTTGTGACTTTATCAAAAAGTTACTTTATTTGTTTCTGAAAGGTTGTATCCAGGATCATCTAGTAGTTACCCTCGTCTCAGAACTGTGACAACATTTTGAATTTTCATTGGTTTTTTTTATAGCTTATCAAAATGTAAGGTTGATAATACTAGATAAGCATGTTCCCACCTTTTATCTTCATTTTGGCTTAAGTCAAGTTTGTAAAAAATAAAACTCTACTTAACCATGGCCTATTTCTTGAACGTCTGTAATGCATTCCTTCGCTCCAGCAGGGTAGCCCCCTTAATGGTCTCAACTTTCACTTGGTCCCATGCTTGCTTACACATTCTTGAGGCTTGAAGAACACTAAGAAAATTTTTCTGAGTATACAAATCTCCAGCAAGAATTTTTTCTACCAACAATCGTCTGTAGAAATGTTTAAGTTGTTAATTATTCCTTGGTCCATAGGTTGAATAACCGATGTCATATTTGGCAGGAAAAAAAAAACTTTTACAATTTCCAAAAGAGGAACTCTATGTATGAGCAGTGCAATTATCAATGAATAAAAGGATTGCCCGTTTTTGTTTGCCAAACTGTTTGTCAATTTTTAAAAGCCATTTTCCAAACAGATCACCTGTCATCCATGCTTTTCTATTTAACTCGCATTCCACTCGTTTTGATTTTACATTTTTGAAGCAAAGTGGGTTAGCTGATTTTCCAATCATTAGCAACAGCATATTTTCAGAACTATCCATATCTGCTCCAACTAACATTGTTGTTGGATCCTTACTAAGCTTTCCTCCCACTGCACCATTCACCTTTAAATGCAAGAGTTTTGTCAGGAGTACACTTGTAAAAAAGTCTCGTCTCATCGACGTTAAAAATGTTTATAGATTCTATGTTCTGGATCATTTTGCTTTCAAGTCGCCCTTACAATTATTGGCTGGACGCACACCAACAGCACCACTTTCACCACATACAGCTTTGAAGGAAATTCTGTTTCATTGTTTGAATACATCTAGCCACCCTGCACTCGCTTTGAAGTCTGTTTTTCCTAATTCAGACATGAAATGTTCAGCCTTTGCTCCAAGAAGAGGGCCGCTCACTGGGACTTACTTTTCTCGCTCTTGTTTGAACCACTTCACTACACAATTGTCCACATATGGGTTTTCTTAATCTTTTCTTATCTTGTTCACTCTAATTTTCATTGCTCAATTATTATTTTTTTTATTATTTTTTTTTTTCAAAAATGTTCAAAGTGTGTTAGGGGGAATTCCGAAGGCCTTTGCAATTTCTGATTTCTTTTTAAGTCCCTTTTCCACTTCCTTTATCACCACTACTTTTTTCGCCAAAGTTATTGATTTATAGGACTGTGACTTGGACAGTGTCATCACATTACAATGTTAAGCAGTATGTACTAAACAAAACAAAATTGCACATAACAAGAATATCGCTACGACCGAATCGCTAAGAACATCACACGTTACCACTCTATAGAGGTTCGTTTTTGACAGAGTACAGAACTGTATGTGTAAACAAAGCTGTATGGGTGAGCGAGGAAGAGGGAGGGGCGTGAATAAGAGCACTTACAGCATTCCAACGTCACCTCCCCTGTTTCCAAAAATAGAACAACATAGCGCCGCAACTAGAAGTAGGAAAACAATACTGCACAGTACACAGTACATTACAACTTACGAAAAGTTCAAACTAACCAAAATAAAATTCGAATTATACACGATTTTTTAACATTGTTTTAAAACAAAATCAACGGGACCAGGCGAAAAATTTGAATTAGAGAAGATTTTGAACTACGGAAGTTCAAATTGATAAGGTCCCACTGTAAATGATACATTTTATATCAAACTAAAGAATTTTTTCAATTTTTTGTGTGACTTTTGAGGTAATTTTACATTCTAAAGTTTTGAGAGGAAAACTGTATTCTTAATTATCTAGTAGTTTTAAAAAGTGTATATACTTGTACCTACACCTTTAATTTTTTTTTTCTGGTCTCAACCGGCTCATTTTGGTTGGAATAATATATATTGGTGCAAAAACATGTGAGCAGCAAACATTTAACACTTTTGAGCATTTGGTGTTTTGGTCTCCTTATTGCCATTATAATCTCTTTTATTTCATTTTTGGGGGTGGTCTACCACTCCTAGCCCTATATTGATAAATATTTAAGCTCATCTAGTTCTTTACTCTTTGCGGATTCTCTAAAACTATTTACAATTATCAAATCACTTGCACATTGTGTGGACTTACAAAACAACATAAATAATATTGTACAGTGGTCTATTGAAAATGAAATAGCTATTGATAAATCTAAGACCAAATATATATCTTTTACTAGAAAAACTAATACAATATATATATATATAAGTTGGTCACTGAATACATAGTTCACTCCCATTATATTGATGATATAGGTCAGTGCTACTCAATTAGTTATCCAAGCGGGCCACTCCAAAAAATCATAATATTTGACGGGCAAGACATTTAATTCAATCTGACGGTAATTTGGGACTTTATTAGATTAAATTTCTTTACTTTAAAAGGAGCCAGGTTGAATTAAACGTAATTTTATATTATAAATAATATTGATAAATTTAAGTGAAATTAAAAAATGTAAAAGTTAGATGATTTTCATCATCAAGATTCCTTTTCTTACTACTCAAAGTAGCAAGTGCCATTCTAGAAAACTTACAATAAGACCAATTACAAGCAAAGCACTCTGATATTACTATAAATGACACATGAACAATAAGCCAGGTAAATATCAACTGGCGAGACATCGGCTGCTGTTGGCTGGAAGATAGAAGAGGTGTGATACTTTTTCAGGCACCCTATATGCCAGCCACCTGCATTTTTCAAGGTCAAAAGCAAGATTAGGTTATATAGCTTTGCCGTTATGTGGTGGCGCTTGGAGGGAGTGATACTGGGTCTAAGGTGGGGGATGCACCCTGCTGCTTGCACTCCCTTGTAATCACACAATGTTGGTGGTGCCAAGGACCTAGGAGCTTGAAGGGCTGGATGTGGCCCGCGGACCGCCAATTGAATAGCCCTGATCTAGGTGTTCTCCTGGACAATAAACTTTACTTCGACTATCATGTTGACCATATCCCAATAAATGAAATTACTTGGACTTATTAAATTTATTACCTCATCATTTAAGAAAGTTGACTGTTTTTCATGTCTGTACCATGCCCTGGTTAGATCTAAGCTAGATTATGATACTGTTACTTGGAATTCAACTACCTTAACTGACTATCTTAGGTTGTAAAACATTCAAATAAAATTTGTCGCTGCATGCTTTTATAAATTATTTACTAACCTGATTTATTATGATTATGACATAATTTGAATCCTCTTAGGGCTCCAAACTATCCTCTTGTTTAGACTTTATTGTGATTTGTCAAATTCGACGTTTATCATAAATGAAAATCCAAACTCAGAGTTATTTAAGGAACTCCCTTATCACTAATTTATCCTGTAGATGTTTTGCCTCGAATATTTAAATCTACATTTTTTCTTTTGTTTGCTTAATGTTACTACTTTTTAAATAATTACCCTTTAACTACTATCAAATTATTTATTTATCTTTATATGTTCTATTTTTTTGTAACTTTTCATCAGTATGAATCATTAATTCATTATATATCTATGGTTGTTTATTTCATTTTATCTTGTTAGGTAGGTCTACTTGTGTACTTTTCAGTGCTGTCCTGTTATAGCTCTCACTACTGCTGGCCAGCACTATAATAAAGGAAATTGAAATCATTGTTATCATCATTATCATAACTATCATTAACATTATTTTTATCATCACCATTAATATTATCATCACTATTATTATTATCTTTATTGTTATAATTATTACTGTCATCATCATCATCATTAACACCATCATTACTGTCTAGGTTTATCTAGTTTTGAAAAACATTTTTTTAGACTAAGCATTTAAGGTGGAATGGAAGGGGACATGAGAAAAAGACAGTGATTTTTGCAGTTTTCATGGCAAAACGTTTTTTGGCTAAAATAAATAAAATACTGCTCCAATACAGACAATTTTATTCACATTTTGATAACAATAGTTCCTGAATATTCATCATGAGCGTAGCGGTATTAGATGAGAAACTTTTTAAATTAAGAGAAAAAGTTGTCATTAAATTCCAGGACACCCTTGACAGATATTCAACAATTGTTGATAAGGTCATGCGAAGAAAATTAAATGTTTGTACTGTAGCAATATTTTAAATATTTTGGGCAAAAAATGTTTTACCATAAAAACTGCAAAAATCACTGTCTTTTTCTCACGCCCCTTTCCATCCCACTTTAAAAGCACTATCTCTTGCAGTGATTATAAACTATATTAGGATAACTACAAGTAGTCTTCAAAGGCACAACATTTATTATGAAATCTATCTAAAGGTGTGATATTAGGCTCCATTAAGCTCTTATAAAGGTGGTTTTAGAGAAAAAAGTTTGGCCTATTTTTGGATCACTAAGGCAGTTAAAGTCTTTGTCCTATCACACTACCAACATATTTTTTAAATTAATGTGAAGTTCTGATAATGTAAATACATTGAAATTTACCTTAATGGTCACCTTTGAATATTGGATTCTTCTTTTAATGAATAGTTTAAAATTCCCCAGCAAAATAATATGGGCTCTTTAATAACGGACAATTTTTGGATGCCGGATCTACAAAAAGATTTTACTGTAGTATTTTAATACAGTGCTTTATCAACAATAAAACTAATTATCAGTGAATAAGTTATGATTATTAATTAGTATATGATCAATACAAACTAATTCAAAACATGTGTGCTATGTACAAATTAGGATACAGTCAAGCTATTCATTCTACAATGTTTGCCATTTATTTGTTGTCAGATATGAATACAATATAAGCTATTGAAAACAATCAAGGTAAGCATATATTTTATGCTTTGTTCTGCACAAATCATTATTGTGAGCAAGTAGTAAGTAGCTGGTTAAATTCATGTTGGGAGTTTGAATTGTGTTATTAATAAATATAAAAGCACTCGGCACCAGGAAAGTGTTTTTTAATTAAGCTTCAATGTAAGTTTAGTTTCAGTTTTTTAAATAAGTATGTTTCACTCACAGGTTTATAATGATAATGGTATTTAAGAAAGGTGTGTCTGAATTAGTGTATAGAGAAGACAAGAAAACAACACTGATAAATCATATGTAGAAAATTATTCTCATACCTTGCTGAGATTCAAGCCCTAACCTACTTGTCAACATCAAACAATTTTAGTGATGGTTTAATGCCTTGGACTATGCAGTTACGGTTTTGGTTTGGGTTGTTTCTCTAATTTCAAGAAATATAAGTTATAATCTTAGACATTTCCTTAATAAAACCATCTCACACCCACCACTGAACTATTAGCAGGATCTCATGTAGTCATGCAGCACTACTAGATAAGGTATTATTTTAAATGTAACTATTTGTTTATATATATATCAATAAAATGTTTTACTTTAAGACTTAAGTAACTTACGACAGTGAAAATGTTCTCACACATGTGTACAAAGCAATTCTTTTAAATATTCAGGTGATGAAATAAAATTGTAAGTGTTGAAAGAAGCCCAAGACATTATTTATTACCAGGGCCTGGATTTTGATGGCATGTCATCTTTTTTTTTTTTGGTCCATCAGAGACAATGCTAATAAGTACATAAACTCTGTTCATGATCCCCTGATTGCAGAAATGTATATTTTATAGGTCATATTTTGCTCATTTTTGGCCATTTTAGCTTTTTATGTCTTTTTTTGCCTTTTTGTTTGTTTAATAAGTCATTTTTAAGTATTTTTTTTTACCTGCTTACTTATAAAATCCATATTCCTGGCGAGACCTTCACTACACCAAAGTTCGAAAGGGTTGCAGGAGGAGGGGAGAACAATTTTTAGAGTTGAATGAACTTTATACCTTCTTTACATTCCTGGTGAGTCACTCACATTACCATGTCTGGAAAGGGCTGCAGGGGGATAGGGAGCTATCGCTTTTAAAGCCGGTATTGTATTCCAATATTAGAATGCCTTAAACCAAACCATCTAAAGTGAGCCATTTGAGGCAAATTATTACTGAATTCGGATATGATATTCTTTCTACAGAGAGTGAAATATTTTTCTGTAAAATATGTGAAGTGAAAGTGGCTGGCATTAGATAAAAGATTTAACCATTCATCAGCATATCAATCGCAACAAACATGTCCTTGGTATCCAGAATCCTCGGTCCCGGCACAGATTTATCTGATTACCAAACCCTTCCTTCACCTCTGACAAGACATCTTGTGAATGTGGGGAATGCCAGGCCACCACCGTGGTTCGGATTCCACGTTAAACTGTAGGTCCTTCATTTCATCTCACAATCACCCTACCATTACACATTAGCGTAAGTGCGTATAACCCGAACGGGTAGTAAGACGCGGTGCTAATAATAATAATAATATCCAGAATATTTATAAAAAGAAAACCTCTCAATAATTACTTGCACAAAATGCATTCAAGAATCAAGAGAAATCCTCAACATTTTATAAAGATTTGTGTGACGTTCTCGTATCTATGAACATTCTTCTGTGGAAACTGAGCAATGTTAAACTAAAGGATTTCCTGGGACTGTGTACGGGTCATTCTATTCCAGACGCGTCCATACTGAGGAAAAACTTGAAATGGACAGACTAGGAAATCTCAATCAAATTTTCTAGGTCATTTTTTGCATTATAAGTCCTTATTTAAAGTTTTTGGTGTCATTTTTTAGGTCATTTGTTGGCAATTTTAAGGTAGTCAAAATCCGGGCCCTGTTTATTACATAATAATCAATTCTATATCTTTTTTGTTTTGACAGGTTGATGATGGGCAGCCATTGGCATCACATAATGTTTCTATAGGAACAATAATACCTGATTGTGCTTTACCAAATGACAGTATGCAACAAGATCTGGAAAAGGCTAAGGACAAAGCTAATAACCATGCTCCTCCTTACATAAACTCTCCTCAAATGTCAGCAGAAGAAAGGCAACACTTTCAAAACCACCTTCAGAGACAACTCAATCAGATCTCTGGAGCTGTACGGGCAGGTCCACTTCATCATTCACCTTTAATCGAACCATTTCAAACAAGACACAATAATGACATCCAAGCCAAATTGCAGAGAGCATTTGTTGAACGAGACTTTGAATTTGTAAGTATTTTCTAGAAATAAAGAATAGGTAAACCTAATCAAAAGTAAGTCCATTGCTACAATGCCGTTTTTGTAATTTTCAGTTCAAAACTTCAAAAATTGAGTTTGAGCAATATTTATATTTAGTAACTGACTTTCACATGACTCTGGGTCCAAATGTATTATTACTAGCTCATTTTGATGATCCATTTGACATATCTGCAGATGCGGTTGGTCAATGTAAGCATTGAGGTCATTTCTTTCCTACTTTAAGTGAAATAAAGCCTTAATTTTTGTTTAAAAATGTAATTTAAGTAACAAATATAATATATTTTTATAATTTTGGCAACATATTTGTTTGAGCTTTATATTTGTCAATCATGAATATGGGTCCCCACCATGAGTACCTACTATAAGCCAACTCAGACTTGCTTTTAAAGCATTCAAATGGCATGAGGGATGAAAGTGATGTAAGGGAGATTAGGCACATGCATGTCTATAGAGAAAAAATAAACAACATTTGAATTGCCTCTGCTTGCTGCAGAATATTTCAGCCAATCAAAGGATAGAATAATAAAAGATTTACTGAGTACTTATAACCAATGTTGGTGCATCAACAGTGTTAGTTTTATGTCAGAAGACTGCTCTAATGGGTATTGATTCCCATTAGTCAAGTGTTTTATATTTAATATTATTATAGATGGTTGTTTAACCATAACATAGGACAGTTGAATGGAATATAAATTAGTCATCACAATGAGCTATTAGAGCTCTTTCACACGGGTACTTTCAAATCAAGACACAGCACATACATTGGAGTAAATAGAACCTTTCACATGGAGTGCAACACAATTTCTGCATTTTGCAAGTGTCGCACCACAAAATTTCTGTGTCTTCATATTGCCTTAGTGTGCATTAAATTAATACTAACCAAGGCGCTAAATTGGTTGCACTTTGTATATTGCTATAATGGCCACCCTATGGAAGTATTAATGCTGTATATAATATATTTAAAATAAAGTATGCGAACATGCTGGAAGAATTGCAGTTGATTGACAATTTGATAGATAATTACAAGGCATTTTATTCAATCATTGGAGATATATCTGAAAGCGCCAGGACAAAAACTGGATAGAAGTTGCCATATTATTCAAAGTTATAGGTGAAGAAGCATTATCACTACACAACACATTTAACCTTGAGGATGACGAAACTATTGAGTATACAAGAGTTACTTTGAAATTTTCTAATGTTGTGATCCAAAAAGGAACATTATTATGGAATATTTTTTGTTGAATATCTATGTTCAGAGGGATGGAGAATCCTTTGATTTATCTCATTTGAATAAATCGATTAAGTCTTGTTTATACAATAATTAACTAAGAAATCCCCAAATTGTCCTAGGAATACGGGATACAAACCTCCAATAAAGGTTACTTTGTGCTGGTGCTACTCATTTATTAACACTTTAAAGAGCCTTTTTCAGATAGCATGAAAGTAGGAACTATATTTTTATATTCTTTGTCAATATGCTTATTGGAGTCTCAAGATGTATAACAGCATCAACTCAGATTATGTTCAAGAACACTTTAAATGGATCTAAGAAGGACACAATGAAAACAAAATTCTTCACACTTTCTGTCAAGGATTTCTCAATGAGTCACCACTCACCACTGGCAGAACCCCCACCCCTCTTGACCTACTCCCCCTTTAATAAAATAAATGTCAGTACAGACTTGTGGTGTGATACATGAACACTCTCATTACTTAAAGCTTTTCACTAATATATATTTTTAATTTAAAAAAAAATATCAATTTGATATTCATAGAGTTGTAAGTAAAACTATTTCTTCATAAAAAGAAATATTTGTTGACCGAGGCATTCCGTTTTTACCACGTCTTTTCATTGGTGACAGTTTCTGCAACTTTTGTTATGTTTTCCTCAGAAAAGTGAACAAAAAGAGAAACAAGGAACTATTGTTGTTGAGAGTGAAATTTGTGATAAAGCAGCAATATAAAATAAAATACTAAACTAAATGAAGCTGTGTTGCCAGCAACAAGAGTTTTAAATGTTAACATTTTTATTTTATTATTTTTGTGAAAATTTTATAGTAATATCTTTTTTTAATGCATTTTAAATAACTTATTATATCATTTATTTCTGTTTTGAGTCATTCATAATTTTAATTTACTGCTAGCAATAAATATTTTAACTATATTATTTATATTGCTAATTCTTATTAACATAGTATAAAAGAAATAAAAAAACATTGAGTTGCTCTCATAATTATTTAATTAATGTGTCCAAAATATTAGCTTGTATTTTTTAATACAGACAATATCTCTCTTCTACTGTTAAGTGTGCTCTGTATATCTGTGCATGTTGTTGTTGATTAAACTTCACCATCATCAACAACTGTTTCCATCCTGTGGCCGGGACAGTTTAGTAAAATGCCTCCATCTGCCTCTATCCTTCCACCACTCTTCCTCCTTCAATCTCTTCCATTATTCTCCTCTCCCTTGAACACTTTCTGTTATCTGCTCTCCCATCTCTTTCTTGGCCTCCCCTGTGGTCTTTTTCCCATATACTTCATTTCCAACATCTTCCTTATTCTCCCATACTATCAAGTCATAAGCAAACATGGCTTTCATTCTTTCCTCTCTGAGTTTTCCTGCCAATTTGTTCATGACCATTTCCATTACCATTACAAATAGTAATGGTGAAAGGGAACTCCCCTGCTTCACTCCATTTTTTAATTGGAACCATTCTGTCCTTCCACTCTCCATCTTAACACAACTTCTGTTATCATACATGCTATTCACTCTCATTACAACTACTTTTTCCACTTCAACCTTCTCCGTCGCTTTCCAAACTTTATTTCTTTCCACACTATTATAAGCCTTCTCCACATCCATAAATACCATTACCGAGTCTTTGCCGTATTCATACCTTCTTTCCATCAGCTGTTGTATGCCAAAGACTAAGTCTAATGTAGACCTCCCTTCCCTAAATTCGTCCTGTTCCTCTCTCCACCTTCCTTTCATTTTATTTCTTATTCTCTTTTCCAGAATCTTTTCATATATTTTTGTACAGTGACACATCAGCGTTTTCCCCCTATAATTTTTACACCTCTTCCGTTCTTCTTTCTTGAAAATACCTAAGGTTTATAACTCCTTTTTTGCAGATTTCTGGTACTTTATTCTGCTTCCATACCACTCTCAGCACCCTGTACAACCATTGTATACCTACTTAACCTGGTGCTTTTCCTTGTTTTATCCTCTTTAATGCATCCTCGGCCTCTTTCCATGTTGGACCTCTTTACTCCTCTTCTTCTATTTCTTTCTGCTCCTCTCTCCTCTTCTATATCTTCCTGCTCTTCTTTCCTCTTCTTTTGTTTCTTCCTGCTCCTATCTCCTCTTCTTTTATTTCTTCCTGCTCCTATCTCCTCTTTTCTTTCTTCCTGCTGCTCTCTTTCGCTCTCATTTCTTTCCTCTTTTGGGTTGAACATTTTCTCAAGATATCTCATCCATAGTTCCTTTTATTTCTCTCTTGTCTTTTCTCTCTCCTGTTTCTTATTTGGCTATATAACACCTTCTTACATCCTTCTTTCTACGTCTTGTTCCAGCATTTCTTGCTTCCCATACAACTCGCTTCGCTTTTTTCTTCTTCTCCCTATATTCTTCTTCTGTTTCCTCATTTCTATTTTTAAAACTCCTTCTGAATGCTTTATTCTTCTCTTCTACGGCTTCCTTCACCCTTTCGTTACACCAGTGTGTCTCCTTCCACTTCTTCTTATTACCTGTCACTCCCACCAGACTGTTCTTGATTCTTTCTCATTCAACCTCTACACTTTGCATCTCATTCTTGGATAGTAGTTAAACATTGTTTTCTAATAAACTATTTTACATAGATAAATAAGTTTAAACATAAACAACCATTTCTGGTATATTTTGCGGTGGTATAAATGTATTGTATACTGTTAATTTCCTCCACTTAATACTATACTATACTATGGAAATTGGATTTGCAAAAGTCTAATAGATGGTTTTTTCCTAATGAAACACTAATATAATACATTAATTTATATTCTTGTAGCCTTTGTTTGGACACTATTAAAGATTAATAAATAGAGCCATTGAAATTTAGACCCTTGACATAAATAATACAAATAATAAATCAATAAGTAGTATTAAAATCGAGCACTTTTCCCTTTGGTGCAACTTTCCATGTTATATATTCAAGTCATGCCAGAAATTTTCACTAGTGGTGTTAATAAAACTGATACAGCCTATATTTATATAAAGTACTAATATAATTCATTACTTTTTTTACGGATTTGCTACTGATGTTCTTTAGAGAAATAATGCATGGGGGTATATATATTTTTAAAATATTATTGTTCACTTTAAGAAACCAGTTATAGGTAAAAAAGAATATGATTTTCATTTAAAACCTCAGTCTCCCCCTTTTTTCTCAATAGCCCAAAACTTTTTAACAATAAACCTTTAAAAGATTCATAATAGCTATTTCCCTTTCTTTTCCAATTATCTCGATTATTGACATTATTGTAACGCCTCAAAGCCAAAATATATTGAAATTTTTTATTAGGAGCCCATAGGTGTGAAGACAATGTCATAATAGCCATTATTTTAGGGGCTAGCTTATCAGAACAGAACCTATTGAACTTGTTTAATTGAGGCCTTGTCCTAGATTACAATAGCATTATTTATATAAAAAAATAGTTTTTTTATATTATTGTAAGCTATTGCTATATTTTCGTATGTATAGAAAGTTAAACTTTTGAATTAAGAAATTATTCAGTGTTTTATATTATTTTTATTAGCTGAAGTTCCTAAGCTATGAAGATCTCCAACAACGAATGGTCAATCTTGACACTGAAATGGATAGAGAAATTGATGAACTGAAACGTCGTTACCAGACTAAACGCCAACCAATACTAGATGCTATGGACCAAAAAAGGAAGAGGCAACAAAACTTTTAATATATTTTAAACCATGTTATTAGAATTTAAACATATTTGTAATTAAGATGTGATCTAAGAACACAATTTATTAAACAAACCATTAAAGAGAATGGTGTTAATTATCTCGACTGCAATAATAAGCTATGAAAAAAAGTCTAACTTTACAATACATAGTTAATTTGATTTTACCAGAATAAACTAATGTTTAGGGATGTGCGAATATTCAAATTTTTTAATAATCTTGAATAATAACTGCTGAATATTTGTTTCAAAAAATTGATTATGAAGATTGAATACTAGTGTCATAAATATCTTTTAAAGTTTTGCCAGTCCATTAGGTTTTCAGGTGACATTTGGCATGCACCACCTGGATAATCTGGTGACTCGGAGCTAAAATACCCTTGTCCTACTACGAGGAGGGGAACAACACTGCAGACTTTGAAAGTAGGGGAAAGGGGATTTTACTGCTCATGAGAGACAAATAAGTTAGGTGACGCTTGATTTTTTGTGCCTGGACCATCAACAACTATCTTATGTATAATCTGAACAGGTAGTAAGACACGGGTCTAATAATAATAATAATAATAATAATAATAATAATAATAATAACTATTTATTTTGGTTCAGCAAGTGCCAGCCAAGCCTTTAAGGATTTAGAGAATGCTCTAACATATTTCAGGGTGAGTGAAAATTAGGGTTTGGGGGATGTTGGAGTAGCTTGTCAAGATCACCCATTTATGAATGTGCACCTTAAGTCTGTTGTTAGTGAGCTAGACAGTAGAGATTAAAAAGGTATTGAACATAAAGAACTTTTTAGGAGTTTTAAAACCTGTAGAAGACATAAAAGTTTCATATCTAGATACATTTTTAAGATCACTTTTTTATATATATATATATACATTTGAATTCTGTCAATTTAAATATAAAACACTAGCTTCAAAATAAATTATTCCATTTGTACTATTCTATATTTGTTCAAAATGTATGTATTCGATTAGAAATTATTCTATATGTAAAAAAATTATATTTGCACATCCCTAATAATTTTGTAACAAAAGTAAATATTTGGTATAAATTAAAATGGGCTATCAAGATAAACTATATTTCTTTATTCAGAAGCAATATAATTTAATTTAAAAAAAAAAGTTGAAAATGTACATTTGTATAAAAATAAGAATTTAAAAAATCTACTGCTTTACAATATGGGGTATACAACTAATCTGTTTGTTTAACTTGGACACTTTGTATGTTAAAATTAATTTATTAACTATTTATCACATTTACAACTAAAACTTTTCAAATATTTTTCTATTATTATTAATAGTAAACATTTTTTTACCCCATATCACTGTAGAATATAAAAATTACTATTTATTATGTTATATTATATCTTAAATGTATCTCATAAAGTATTTTTACGATCTATGAAAATAAATAAATCTAATACAAATATTTCTTGATAGTAGTTATTTTACAAGTTAAAATTTATTTAAAAAAATTAATGGCTGTTGTTAACTAACACTGAAAGAGCAGGCTGAAAGACGATTTTAATTTTGATTGATAAGCTTTGTGTGTAAATTATGTATGAGCCCACCAATAAATTTACCTGGCAATAATTCATTTTGAATTATTTAAATAAATTTCAAGCATAGTTTTTTCTTAAATTTCCTAAACGATGCAATTTCTTAGAAAACATACTTGTTAGGAATTATTCAAATTGGCCTGGGTCATATTTTGTTACTACACAAGAAGTAATTTAGACTGAGCTATTTTAAATGTAATTAAAATAAATTTAGTAAACATAAGGAAAAGCTACTAAAAATTTCAAATTTTCCTTTTCTGAAAAAAATCAAAGTTATCTTCTAAGCCAGTGTTTCAACATTTAATATTAGGACTGGTATATATTGGGATTGAATTTGCAGTCAACAGGGGCGACCAAGTAACCTAAAATAATATTGTTACTACTCGAAATGGTTACCATCATAATCTATTTTTCTAAATGAACTTTGAACAAAATACTCTGAATGATTTTATCAAAGATGCCAGTAATTAAGGACATGTGAGTATTCACATTTTTTAGTCCGAGCCAAGAATTTAATATATACTTGGGCTTGAACTCGATAAATTAATGGGTTCAGCAATTTCCTGCTTCTTGAATACGGCTATTGATTTTTGCTCTCCTGTTCGTATGGTTATAGATGACTCATTTTTTACTCTTTTCTCCATTACTGGATGATATTGTGAGTGAAATGCACAGAGCTCTTTGTAGTGTTGGCTTATCACATAGATAATCCATAAGGAACATGCAAAAGGTGAGGTTACTTTTAGGGGAAAAGTGGTTTTACATCTCTCAAAAATTGATGATATTTTATGCTGAAAGCAATATTATTTACGTCAATACGTGTTGAATAATTAGTATTCATTAAAAAAACGGTAAAAGATCTTTTGGATGCACAACAATTTATAAACCAACATTAGGTTACTAGCATATTATGGTCAGCACACAATATACTTTTATTTTATTTCATACAGTAAATAAATAGCTTCATTATTAATCAAAGCGGTGCTATTGTATTCTAGACTTGATCTAAAATGAATACTGTAGTTATTATATATTTTTCCAAGCCAAGTTAATTGTAAAATAAACTTGTCTTACATTGTTAAACATACAAACTCTCAAATGAAATATCACCATTGTGGCCAGATTATTATTTTAAGGTCGTTCTTTTGTCGGTCTTAACATTGTTGTACGTCACAAGAAATCTTTGAACCAATTTTAACACGTGATAACCAAACTGTCTCCTCACATGTCTTTTGCCATCCAATTCATATGACAAATCCTCCTCCTTGGCTATATTCAACAGAATGATTAACCATTCTTGGCGTGTACTTTGTAAAATTTTAGACAAACTCCTATTTATGTTTTTCTGGTATGGTGTGTTTCACTCAGATCTGTGGTGCCATATTACATTAACGTTACAGAACTAGGATAAAACTGTTTTCATTTTTTGTTTATATTGTGTACTTAATAACATATTTGGAGAAAAGTCAAATATAATCACCCACAAAACATTTCACACTTAGTAATGTTTAACTTGATACCTCAATATCATTATCGTCAAGTCTTACAAATAGCAATATCGAAATAATTGATTATCAATTTATGTTTAGACCAAAGAATAATAACACCGAAAAATGTCATCATTGAAGACTAAGCTACTATCAAATATGAAGACGGAAATAAAAATAAAGAATATATAATTTTGCCAAACATGACCACCTATATCAAAGTCCATATACATAAATGTCATTGCTTGGAGCTAGCGTGAAATCTTTTCAAGGTTAAATACAAAGAATCAATCTATAGAAATCAAAGTTTAAGTATCGTAATGTGTGTAAGCATAAATCATGATTTTTAATATTTACCTAAAAAAAATAGCCAAAATATCCGTGAAAATACTCGTGTATCCTGTGATGCTTTTTACATCCTTAAAATAGCAAAACGATTACAATCTGTACAAACGGGAGCCCTGGCACAACACTGTCGCCAGTGTTATCACGTAAATAATATTGATCGACATGGCAGTTGCCAAACTACAAATAAATTGTATTTATTTAGAAAAAAATTAAATGTGTGTTATTCACATAAAAACAGTAGAATTCCCGTAAAAATTTGCGATATCGCAAATTCGAATTTTGTATGTTTTAATGCATAAGTAGACTCTTTACACTCCGTTGGCCCTGAAAGGTTGCCAATTTTAATTATTTTGACATAAATAATATTCATTTACTTAATGAGGTTTTAATATTCATTTTTTTTTAACTCAAACTCTGCTTGATAATTAGGAGCTTTCTAAGAATCTCACTCAAGCTTGACTCAAATGAAAAAGCCTTGCATTCACAGACTCCTACCGGTCGGTTATGGTTTGAAATAGTCCTACATAAATCCTCTATTGGTTGCTAATCTGAAAATAACATCATAGCTTCATAAATGGAATAATTAATAAAAGTAAATTTGTTATTAATAGTAAAATGTCAATTTTGACAATTTTTTAAGTGTAACCTGAATAAGCCATCATAAAAAATATTTTATATTTTGGTATTAGTTGTAGTCAAGAAGCAGGGATTTATTTTTTTTTTACATCCTCCAACATTCCTCCTTTAATCAAACGAGGGACCTTTAACTTAGTACACCAATGTGCTTAAAACCACTAAGCTTTTCAGGAGCCATCCCGTGCCTACTCATATTTTAAGTCAAAGTCTGTGATGGACATGCTGAAATTGTTAGCTATATATGAGTGATCAATCAAGGTTTTGGGCAGATAACACAGTTACATTTAACTCGGGAGGGCTTTATGTTGCCATTAGTACAATGACAATAATTGTATGAATGTGCATATCATAATGGATTAAATAGCCGAGCTTTTAAGTTGTTAGGTATGGCTCTAGCCACATCTAGGTATCATAATCTTTAAATTTAAAGTTGCATCTAGATATGAGAATTGAACTCATGACCTTTGGCTTAATAAACCAATGCTTTCACCACTAATCTATCCAAGAGTCATCCTGTTTTCAAGGTCATTCTTCACTCATTTTTTAAGACAGAGTCTGTGATGGATGTGCGAAAATCCTCATTTACATATAAGTGATTAATTAATAGTGTGAGCTATCAAATAACACATTTACCTTCGACTGATGAGGGCTTTATGCTGCCTATATTACAATTAAAGTAACTGTACTTACTAATGTGCATATTATGATGGATTAAATAGCCAAGTTATTATGTTGTTAGAGCCACATCTATCATATTATTTAATCTATCATGATATGTGCATTTGTACAATTATCATTGTACTATTGGCTATATAAAGCCCTCCTGAATTGAAGGTTATCTGTTAGCTCTCAAAACCTTTATTGAATACTAATATGTAGCTAACAATTTCTGCACCTCCATTATGGACTCTGCCTTAAAATATGAGGGAAGAATGACCCTGGGTACCGAGTGGCTCAGTGATAAGATAGATCATTGGTTTACTAAGCCAAATGTCCAGTGTTCATTTCCTGTGTCCAGGTGTCATTTTTCAATCTAAAGAATATGGCATTTAGATGCGGTTATAACCATATTCAACAACTAAAATAACTTTGCGATTGGTTCACTTTGCTAAAACATTCTGCAAAAATAAAAAATAATTAAAAAGTTCAATTTTTTACATATGTATATGTGATCTTCAAATGTGTTTATAACCTTAGTTGTAAACAAAAAAATCATTAGAAAGAGAGACAAAGAGTTGTTTCAATGAAGTATGCTTAAATTGAGTTTGAGAAATCAATGACTGTGATAAATTATGTGTATAAACAAGCCTTGATGCAACTCCCTTTCAATAGCCGTGTGCCTAATATTTTAGACCACTTTGAGTAAGTTATGATATTTAAGACTAAATCATGTTAAGCAAGTAAGGTTTATTCACTTAAAGTTAAGTTATATGTGATAAATCATGGCAAGGTAAAGCTGGACCAGCTTATGTTAGACTAAGTTACTAAACCTATAGGGAGTTACCAATCAATATTAGGTTTATTTCTGCTATTAAGACTAAAAATTGGTTTAATAAGAATGTTTAGAAGAGTTGTGTCAATGAAACCTTTCTCAAAAGTTGAGTACCAGCTAATCATTATTTGAAAGAACCAACAAATAACTACTCTTAAGTAATAACTTTTTGTGCACCAAGTTCTGTAAAAATTCTTTGAAATCATATTAATATTTTTCAAAATATTGACCTGACCTTAGCACACTTTTCAAAACTCTTTTCAAATTCAATGTTTTGTATTTATGACATTGTACCACTTGAGTAATATGCCAAAGTGTTCAAGGCAAATTTTAAAATGAGGCTGGATTTCAAATATTGTTTCGCTTAGATGCTTGTTAATAATGCACAGTGGAGGCCTAACAATGTTCAAGAATCATATTGGGCTCAGATGTGTCACATAGTATCACCAGCAAAAATGTTTGCCACAATGACTCTGGGGTAATGTTGGGATTGGTTTAAAAGTAGAATGAAATGAACATTTTATGTAAGTTTACTAGATCTTTAGGATAACAGTTTGGTGGATAAGTTGGTTGTTATGGTCTGTACAGCTAGAAAGAATTTTATTGTATTGACTAAGGAGTATTATTGGCCCTAAGGAAAGTGACTACACATGCACAGGGAAGATTGATAACATTGGACTTCTCTCAACCTCATTTCAAATGTTTCTGCAGCAAGAATCAATAATCTCTCATCTATAATTGATTTATTTTACACTCTTAAAAGAGAATGGGAAAATCACATTTGATATACCATCCCCAGTGCCATTGCCAGGGATTTAAACTCCTATCTCCCAGTTAACAGTGGCCAAGTTCAATGTGATAAACGCCTCACAATTCTATGTTAGCACTAGGATTAATGCAAAAGTAAATGAGAGAAAACTAAAAAAGGGCATGGAAATGGAAAAAAAAACTGCTTTCCTTAAATTAAAAGAATGTTTATCTAAATTAAGCCAGAAAAATTTGGAACTATTGGTGATTTTTTCCTGCCAGGATGTTACAACCCCACTCTGTTACCTTTTATTTACGGCCATGAATAAGATAAAAGGGAGCGGTAGTAAGCTATGTAACAAGTGACAAGGGAAATTATTAGCAATAGTTAAAAGCAACAATATGAACGGTTTATTCAAAACAATAACATTAGAGCAGAAAACTTTACATGGTCTCATCAAACCGAGATATGTTGAAAACCAAACAAATAGATAACTTCATATCTTTAAATTGCACAGATAACTTAAGAGAGATTTATAAAACTCGTAATATATCCAATATTCAAATGGGTCAGTCTTGAAAAGACAGAACAACCCGTAACGTTGAATTTAGTACTATAAATCAAAAATATTAATATCCACCAGGATAATACATAAAGACCAAATAAGGGCTTAATGGGCACCTTGAAAATATTACCAAAGTGTATTTTTCATACCTAAGAATAAAGATTTTAAAAAAACGTTAAGTATACATGTTAACTTTCTATAAGAAACTTTAAATTACGCAAGAGTTTGGCTGACAGACTTTATTCAAACTCCCCCGAGACTATCAGATCCTGACACACTATTAGGAAATGAAAACAATAACCCTACTAGTAAATAATAATGAAAATATCATATTAGAAGCAAACCATAGAAAAAGATTAGAAAATATACTAAAGTTAATTAATTTCATATTTAATCAAAATGATCAGAAAATTACTTTACATCAAACTATATTTCAAAATGCAAACAAAAATAATAAACTCTACCTTAATTTTAACAAAATAATTACCATTATTCACAATTTCAAAACAATTTACATTTAACTTGTTCAACTCCAAGTCAATTAACAATTGTGGCTATCTAAAAGATATAACACTCGGAAAGACTCTAGCGCCCAAGTGGCGACAGATAAAATATAGAGCCTCATTTCAAATTTAACGATCACATAAAAATCAATAGATTTAGATAATAGAAAAATTAGAACTTCTAACATGGCTGACACTAAGAGTTAAAATTAAATCGAAGGCCAATAAATAAATCGCCATAGTTATGATTCTGATGAAGATATAATATATAAATGTTTTACCCTGACATTGTCTAGGTCCAGGACAATGTTCCTTTGTCAAGAGTTTAAATCAAATAGTCATTTTAGCATACATGCACATCACAATATATAGTGGGTTTCGTCGCAATAGAATCAAGGTGGGAGAATTGAACACAAGGTCGGTGACGTCAATACAGCCTACTCGAAGATTTAGATGATCACGTAAATCATTTGTTGTCATGGCTCCATCCGACTTCTAAACCATTTCTTCAATCACTTGATGTTTTTAAAGTAGTTTATCTCTCTACCATCAGAGGGCAGGTGAATAGATGAATAGTCATTCTCTAGTCGTGTCCAGTACTGGCCAGACCATTGCGTGTTAGTTTAACAGGACAGAGTCGACTTCTTCTTGTTGGAACATCGTAGCTCGCTCAGCCCACTCATCAATTTAGGATAATAGATGTAGGCCAGTCTTGGTGGTCGCTAGTTTCAAAAGATTCAATTGGTAAGTACACAAACAGTTTTATTATGTTGAAATTGATTATGTAGAGAGAATATTATTGTTTAGAATTGTTTTATTATGTTGTACCAAACTACATGAACTACAATAGAGAAGATTACTATTGTAGGGATTTTATTAGTGTCGGTATAATTGGAGCGGGTAGTATGAATTATAGAGAGTTATGTATAAATGTCAGCATGGGGTGGGTCCTATTGTAACATAATGTAATGTAATGTTACAAGGATTGAGTAGACACCCTGAAGCTGTAATAACTGCAATAAAGGGTTGAAAACTTATGACTGAATACAAACTAGTGCAGCAGAATGTGATTGTATAATGAGTTAGTCACATTACCATAATTCCAACACTTTCAGTTATTCTATTTTACTAAGATTCATTAACACAAAAAACTTATTGATCTATTAATAGCTTCTATTCATTCCACTAGTGAAGTTAAGATTAAAGCAAAGATGTTTTACATCCGAAATAAATTACTTTTATAGTAAATAGAAATGTTCAATACCTTTATATTTATAAATAACCAGTGGGTTGTTGCAACGATGGCTGCAGATTAATGAACTAAAACATATTTAAACTTTTTATTGTGAAATAATCTATATAATAAGCCCTCTTTCACTTTTTAGTTAAAAGTTTACTCGTCAAAGGCTATCAACTTTGCTTAAATATTTAGTTTTTGGTGTGTAATTTGAATAAAAATGTATATTTTCCCCCTTCACACCCTGACAAGAAATTTAAAATCACCCCTCTCCCTGATCTCTATTCGTTGCACCAAACCACTCAAGTATCGATATCATTTCCAAACAAAGACAAATATTTTATTTACCAATATACTGCTATACACAATGATTGTACCAATGAACCACTGCCCACCCAGAAAGAAAAAGTGGAAAATTGGGTTTTAGTTTTAGGCCACTATTTTTATGAGCATCCTGATTGCCTGATTTTTAAAATTAATGTTCGTTTGTCAAAATCTGTTCCTCGTAATTTCTATTACTGGAAAAGGGCTTATCAAATAATATATATTGAAACCCCTCATCCCCACTCGGAAATAATCGTCAAGGAGGTAACAATAGAGTTTTTTTTTATTTAAATAACACAACATATACAACTCAATAAGACGAGTGAGACAGCTCAAAGTGTTAGGGGACATCAGCGTTCACACAAAGCTTGAGATTTATTTGAAATGAACATTCCAAAGAAAGGACCTGATTTAATAGGCATACAAAGTTTTATGAACCACAGAAATAGTTATAGCCAAAACAACTTTATATAATATGAGACATCCGAAATAAATTACTTTTATAGTATAGCTTGAAAGTTCCATGTTTCCTGGACTGCCTCACATTAGTCACATCAGACAACTAACAAATAATATTCGCGAAACATCTACTCTCACCCATAGTAGGCGGCTCAATACACACGATACAATAAATCCTAAATTGACCTTATTAACACTATTTTTATCAAGTTCATTATTTTTAAATATGGTATTTCATAAACTATATTTAAGTGTTTTAATTTAATATGGCGAAAAGTGAAGTAATTGACCTTTATTTATTAATTTTGCTATTCTTAAGTATTTAAAGAACTTATCACTGTCGGCACACACATTTCCCATCTGTGTACAAGCTCTTCTAGAAACATTAACTATTTCCACAATCATATTTTTTCAAGATTGAAATTTATTAACTTTTTCTATTCCCCAAGTAATTATCCTTAGACTATTTTATGTATAATGCTTTTTTTTCCCTCATAATTAATATACAAACAATAAATAAATTACAACATGCATTTTATACTAAATGCTATAAATTACATTCTTACTTGTTCTTAATCAGATAATGGTGCCACACCTAGATCAACGTCACCATCATCATTTTCAGAGTTTGAGTAGTTGTCCTTCAAATTTATCATGACACTGTCGTGCAATTTTTCTATAAGCCCGACTATGTCCCACATTGTTGCTTCAACTTCTATTATAAGATGAACATAATTTCACCAGTATTCATTTGTGATATATTTTTTTTCTTAAACCAGTCATAATTCAATATACTGGCAAAATCAAACATCCTTGTTATGAATAACTAATTGAGGAAACTCTCTTAAAATATATAACACCAATAAAAGTGCTCTTATTGGCAGTTCCCAATTGTTACAAACAATTACATTCCAAGAGGAAAATATTAAGTAATAAAGAAAGGACAATGGTGTTAAGAGTCTACACCTATTTTCTTAAATACAGAACTTGTTCAGTAAATAAATCAAGCAGCAATGCAGACTGCAGAAGCTACATGTGTCTTATAAGTTAGTAATCTCTATTAAACAAGAATTCAAAAATAAGGGAAAGTTATTTACACCAATCAAAAGAGGAAATAACTGCACTCAAATGTAGCGTTTGGACAAATATGACACTTTTACTCAAGCAGCAATTCACAGAAAGGTACATGAGCAATGAATTGCCTACCCTAAAGAAATTTAAAGCTTTACTTGATAATGATAGTGAGTGACCTTCCTAATTTTTCATTGACGACACCTCAGAGTTTTCTTAAAGAAATTGGCTTTAAATTCGTTCAACGAAAGCGTAACTCTTTGCTTCTAAACAGAGAAGATATTATTGTGTGGTGACATTGCTACTTAGAGCTATTAAGAATCACAGAGAAAGCAACAGGAATATTGTTTACACAAACAAAACCGGGTGCATTTCCGGATGCACAACTTTAAAATCGTGTAGATGGACACAACAATTGCATCATCCTCACAAGCAAGATGAGAAGGTCTAATTACAGGAAATAAGCTTCCCTTTGGAAAGGGCGGGTGCGTCATTCTCGTTCATGCAGGTAATGAAAACGGTTTTATACCCTATGCAGACTTTATTTTTCATGGGAAAAAGATGGCGATTATCACGATGAAATGGATGGAAAGATGTATGAACAATATTTCAGATAGAAGCTGCTTCCAAATATTCCATCAAACAGTGTCATCACTCTAGACAATGCATCCATTCATTCTACAATCAGAGAGTGAATTCCAACAAAGAGTAGTACCAATATTATTATTCAGTCCTGGCTCACCAGTAAAGGTATTTCTTGGGAATAAACCATGAATAAGATCGAGCTTGTAGAAATTTTGGACAAAGTACTAGGCAATTATGAGCAGTCTTACGACTGCCACCTTATCACTGTGAGCTTTATCCCATTGAAGGAATTTGGAGTCATATTAAGATATATGTTGCTCAAGAAAACAATACATTTAAACATAAATGATGTTCATCACCTTCTAGAAGAAGGAGTGAGAAATATCACAAATGAATACTGGCGAAATTAGGTTCATCTTATAATAGAAGTTGAAGCAACAATGTGGGACATAGTCAGGCTTATAGAAAAATTGCACGACAGTGTTATGATAAATTTGAAGGACAACTACTCAAACTCTGAAAATGATGATGGTGACGTTGATCTAGGTGTGGCACCATTATCTGATTAAGAACAAGTAAGAATGTAATTTATAGCATTTAGTATAAAATGCATGTTGTAATTTATTTATTGTTTGTATATTAATTATGAGGGAAAAAAAAGCATTATACATAAAATAGTCTAAGGATAATTACTTGGGGAATAGAAAAAGTTAATAAATTTCAATCTTGAAAAAATATGATTGTGGAAATAGTTAATGTTTCTAGAAGAGCTTGTACACAGATGGGAAATGTGTGTGCCGACAGTGATAAGTTCTTTAAATACTTAAGAATAGCAAAATTAATAAATAAAGGTCAATTACTTCACTTTTCGCCATATTAAATTAAAACACTTAAATATAGTTTATGAAATACCATATTTAAAAAAATGAACTTGATAAAAATCGATTATTCACGTTCAACACAGAACACGACACACGTCAAAAATCCTGCGAGCAGGAATACCCAAAACATTCCTGATAGCGGATGAGCGCAGACTACCTGGGCACAGACACAAGCTCATGCATTTACCATGTGACGTGTAACATAGTTAACCAACATATTCCTGCCTGCAGGTTTCCGCTTGTTGGCGCTTGCAGGGAAGGTTATGGTGATCTCTTTTTTTATATTCACTGTCTGATTTGCTATTATGTTATGCCATGTCATATGACGTACGAGATTTTACTATAGAACTGTAATATACACTTTGTGGGATCACATCTGTCACAAACGACCACAACTGCACACAGATGGGTGAATGCTGCAGAATGATAATGCGAGACCCCATGTTGCTCATACTGCCATAGAGTCCTTAGCCAGCATTCACGGCACAAGTGTTCCTCATCCCCCCTTCAGCCCAGATCTTGCACCCTCCGATTTTTATTTGTTTCCAAAATTAAAGAAGGAGCTGCAAGAGAAATATTTCCAGTCGTCAAAAGAAGTTGTAAAGCTGTTGGAGGCGATTCTCAAACACATGTCAAAAAATTGTTTCCACCATGTTTTAGAAGAATGGTAGAAACTTTGGAAGAAATGCAATTTATCAAATGGAGATTGAAAAGTGCCTAAGTGCCTTCAAAATATGGATGATTAATAAAGGTATTTATAAAAAAATGAATATTCTTTATTGAGCAGCCCATGTATATTATCTAATATAAGAATATTTCTTTTTTAGTAACTTTTTTTAGCTCTACGTTTTAATACACTAATGAGTTAGGGATGAGGTTGAATGAATTTAGAGGAAATGTACCCACATTTGTGTGAAGAGAAAAACCATTTTGGAAAAACACCCATAGTGCCTTAGACCATACGGTCACCGAAGCAGGTTTTTGTGTACCACTAAACAACTTTTTAAGGATCTTAGGATTATCAAACTAAGCAACTGTTAATAAATATATGTACAATTTATTTAATATGTGAATGCATGGCTACTGTTATGACAAGAGTATTTTATGTTATTTAAAAGGGTTTGAAATCTTCAAAAAAAAAGATCTTGGTCCGTAGAGTTGTACAAAAATCATAAAATGTCTGAACTTTATCGAGCCCTACTAACATTGTGTTTTGGACAAGCAATAAAGTTAAATTAGGACATTTAAAAAATATATAATACAATAATATCATAAAAATAATAAAAATTGCATATAACTTTTTTAGGTAGTAAGATGTGCTGAAAAAATAAACTAATTAGTCAGGTTGTAGGCAATTAATTTTGGAAACAAATCAATGCAAATTCAACAAATTTACATTAAATTTTTAAAGGAATTTTTAATGAACTTTACTTTACTAAAACAATATGCATACAATATGATATGTTACAATTAAATCCACCCAGATTACCAAAAGTAAAGAAAATACAATGGGTGTATTACATTAATACTTCTGTTATACATTACGCTTACAAGAACAGCAAAAACATGGAACATATTTTAATCACCACAAAATAATGACATCTTAATTATATGTAAAAAAAGAAACTAAAAACATTTCATCAATAAACTAAAAACTTTCATATTAGTTTTAATGATAAGCCTATGGTTACATAAATTAAACATTTTTGCCTATTTGTTTCATTTATGATTTTATTTTAAAGATGCATTTTTACTTCAAGGTGTTTTTTTTTCAAAGTCCTTCTGCACTTACCTCTGACAAAATAGTATGTTGTAGTAATGGACATTTTTCTCTAGCAAGTAAAGGTGGGATTGCTATCTCTGCATTAAAGACATTAAATGACATCCAAACAAATTACTCAAAAATATTTTTTGGGAATTTTTGTCCACTACCAAGAGATTATGTATAGAAACATGTCACTAGCAGTGTCCGCCTCTGTTACTGAGAAAGTCTGCTATTAGTAATAAGTTTTGCCATAAGAACTCATGTTATTTTGCCGGGAAAACTTAAACAGTTTGTTATAAAGAGGAATCCACTATTGAAATATAGTACTAATAATAGAACAGTAGCTTTTAGTTATAAAAAATAGATTGGTTTACAGATGTTGATGAATGGTTTTTCTCATTTATACTTATCTTTGCACTAAGAGGGTAAATCCTTCAAGTTATGAGCATATTAAATTTGTTTGATTTTAATATATACAAAAATACAACACATGTCTGAACATTACATTATTTACTTCCTTGAGAACAAAAAGAAAATCAACTCCTCTTGAGTTATTATATTTATGATTATCTAATTGAATTCCTGAGCTATTTAAGGCTGTACACGTTGACTTTGAATGCAACATCCTTTACTGCTCTCTATAAATAAAATCCTAAAGGTTTTTTTCACTAATTGAAGATTTTAAAAGCTATACATTTATTCACTCTCCAATGATACCTCTAATAGCTTCTATGATACTTTAGTAGTAGACTATTTGCACTTGTTCAATACTACCTAAAGGAGTAATGTGAAATTGGTGTTTCAGTTATCTGACCTATTAATCTATAACTAAAACTATAAATAATGTAGGTCAGTAGCACCTTGAATTGATATTTGGGCTTATAGCTGTTAAAAATACTCTATAGCCATTTGTACTTGAAAGATTGCATACCAAATGACAGCCTTCTGTTTATACAGTTATTATTCATAATCTAGGCCTACATGAGCTTTTCATACTAACAATTATCACATCTATTCACATAAATAATCAAATGAAACCATGCTCTGTTTATGAACAATATTTGATAAATAATGAACTCTTCTTTTGTATTAATAAATTATCTATTCTTCATCTGCATTAATAAACCACAGGTAGAACTTAATATTTGCATTGCAGAAACTTTCTATGGAGGAGACCTTGACATTTTGTGAAGGTGGTCTGATGATTATTTATTAAGTAATTTGGAACAATTTGGCAGTATTATGTATCCAGCACCAATAACTCATTTGCGCATTTAAATTCAATCCAATTTTAATGAACCCTCTCCTGCACTTGGTATATTATTGCATTGCAGTAAATTACTATTTTAAAGCGGTTATGCAAACATTTACTTAATTTCTTTTTTGTAGTCATATGAATACTTGAAGGAACTTTCCACTAAACATTTATGTTGCTGCATTATTAATACTATTATTTTCTAGTAATATATAATGCATATTTATAGTACAATTTTTAAAAAAATCACTTACATAACTAACAAAAAGATTTTTCTTGTCTCAGTTAATAAACTCGACACACTATGCCACCCTGCATTAGTCGTTGTCTGGTCTAAGCTATTATTACTCTCTCAATTTAATGAACTGCCTGTGACACGGAGATTGAGATTTTAATTCCAGACAGGTGTATGGAGGGCAATTTTTTATCAAATAGTTTCCTACTCTCCATCAGTGCAAATAGGTTTACACTTTCTTTAAATTCTACCTTCCTCATCTCTAGCCCAATTCTGTAAATTACAGATAATCCAAATGGGCTGCTGTGCACACAAAAAAAAAAAAAACACATCATGTATGTCAACATAATCAAAATTGTTTACAAAAGATTAATTATTAGGTATGTATAAAGTGACTTTTAGAACACCCTATATTTAGTGAAAGGGTATGCTATTACACTATTAATTATTACTATTTACTTTAAGTAAAGATATATTGACATTTGTAAAACTCACCATTTGAAATATCACTGTGTGTTTCAGCATGTAGGCAATTTGAGAATAATAATAGTAAGATCACTAAAAGAAACGCATATTCTTGGGACCAAAACCTAGTCGTTATGGTTGCTATAAATTAACAGCTAGACTATTTTACCAGTAGTGTTTAGTGTCTTCTGATAGGTTTTTAATTTATTGTCCGAGCCATTAAAATGTACTTAATGGTCCAATTTTAAAATGTAAAATATATATATTAGTCAAACCAAAACTTTATGAATCATTGTATTACTATTGCTTATTCATTTTAAAAGGATTGTATCGCAACATACCTTAAATATTGTGCTCTCTTAATATGCACTCAGCCATATAACACATTATAAGTCCCTGGTCATATTTGGGAGGTCACACACACATACACACTACATTATAACACAATTTTTTCTGGGTTATAGAGCTAACTACTTTATTTATATAGAATATTTATAGTTATCTACACTCAAATAGGTGACCCGGCGGTCTAGGGGTAAGGTTTCAGACTTCTGTGCTGGCGGCCGGGGTTCAATCCTCGGTCCCGGCACAGATTTATCTGATTACCAAACTTGTGAATGTGGGGAATGCCAGGCCTCCTCCGTGGTTCGGATTCCACGTTAAACTGTAGGTCCTTCATTTCATCTCACAATCACCCTACTATTACACTTTAGCGTAAGTGCATATAACCCGAACGGGTAGTAAGACGCGGTGCTAATAATAATAATAATAATAATAATAATACACTCAAATAACCTAACCAACAGTGTTGACATGGTGATTTTGTAAGTGGGATAGACTCAAAAATTAATAAGAAGGTCCTTTCTTAATTTAAATTTTCTGTTGAAGTTTCGGGCACAGCTGAACTGCTGCTGATTTCGTTAATACCCACATGGATTCAAGGTCATGTAGAGGACATTCACTCATGAATTAAATTTTCCTGTCTAGTGATGATAAGGCATTGTCCTCACATAATAACTAATGTAATTTTGAACAAGTTAGTCATAATATAACCTTCAATAACTATTCTTAGTTGCAATTATGTGTTTCTGTACATTGTAATTTAGATGTTAAATGGTTTAAATATCTTGGTCTTATTTTGGGTATCAACAGTAGTTATGTATTTCATAATTATTTTACCTATATATCTGTCTGAATTACCTGTACTAGGGTTCTTAAACAAATCGTTTTCACTATCTGTATTTGGTTTGCACTCCAGAGCACCTGTAGGTGTCGGGGCTCAAGTATCCTACCAGATATTGATTGTGATCTTTGGTTTGTGTGCTGTTTGGATCATGCTCCATGAGTTTGGTAAGCTGTTAGTTGAATGACATGTCGGCACGCGTGCAATGGCAAACGTGCCGTCCACCCCTGGACTTCGAGGCCCAGGGCAGTTTCTAGGTAGGTACCTAAAAAGCTCCAACCAGAAGGGTGAGATGATCCGGATACCCAGGGTGGCGAGAATTAACTTCTCCTCCCCTACCAGTCACTCGCTGGTTGGACCAATACAGGGGGACCATGTTTCTCCCACCTATACAGGGTGGTAATCCATTCCTTCCCATATGCATGGGAATTGGATTACGCTCATTGCGC